>JAECUM010001622.1:0-143822 GCA_016617855.1 Megalonaias nervosa | reverse complement strand
TGGATTATACACTGATATAGTAAGAGCTTTGTCGAACTCCAGTAATAGCTTGACTAGTAAATCCAAACGTGGTCACCGGGTTATACCAGGCTGGAATGACTGTGTCAAAGAACTACACAACTTTGCATGAAATGCTTACCTTATGTGGTGTGATAACGGTAAACCACGTCATGGCCATCTCATTAACCAAGTGCGCCAAATAAGAGCACAATTGAAGTATGCTCTTAGATCATGTAAGAACGAGGAAGTAAAACAGAGAGCAGACTCGCTAGCACAAAAATTTGAAAATGTCGACCAATGAGAATTCTGGAAGCAAGTTAAACAAAATACTAAGACAACTTCCAATAAACTACCAATCTGCATTCATGGGAACCATGGTCAAACTAATATATGCAACATGTGGAAAAATCATTTTGAAGACTTACACAATAGTGTTAAAAACAAATCGAACAATCATGTTATTTCAGCATTGAATACCCCTTCTGCTCGTATTGAGTTAATCACATTATCTGAGATCCAAAGTGCAATAACAAGACAAATAGGTAGTAAATGTCCAGGATCAGATTTTTTATACATGGAACATTTTAAATTTTCAGATACTAGACTTCATGTGCTACTGATGATTTTATTTAATTGTATGTTGTGGACAACTTTGTACCAGATGATTTCACAAAAGTTACAATTATGCCGCTAATAAAAAGCAAAATTGGTAACCTGGCAGACAAAAATAGCTACAGATCTATAGCTCTTATGACTATTATTTCAAAAATATTTGAATGCATCATACTACAAAGATGTGAAGTCACAATCTCCAATAATCAGTTTGGTTTTAAAAAGCAGTATTCAACAGATTTATGCCTATATGCCTTTAAGGAAACTGTCAGCTATTATGTAGAACATGGCAGCCCAGTGTATGCATGCTTTTTAGACGCTAGTAAGGCATTTGATGGGGTCAATCATTGGACAGTCTTTAAAAAGTTGCATGACATTAAAATACCTATCTACACAGTTCATACTTTAGTTAACTGGTATGGCAAACAGCTGTATTATGTACGATGGGGAAGTGTAATATACAGCACTTTCCATGTAACCAATGGGGTGAGGCAGGGGGGTATTCTTTCCCCTTTGTTATTTAATATATACATAGACGAGTTAAATCGTAAACTGGGTCAGTGTTACGTGGGGTTACATCTGCCACCAAATGAGTTGTTTCTTAACAATTTTAGTTTTGCTGATGATATGTCATTGATAAGTCCTTCTATCACAGGTTTAAGGAAATTATTACAGATATGTGAACAATATGCATTAGAGAATGTTATCATCTATAATACAAAAGAAAAAAGTATGCATGGTCTTTCAGCCAACTTCTTTCAAATTACCATCTCCTCCCCCTGTACATCTTAACGGCAATGCTCTTATGTATATCAACAGTTATATGTATTTGGGTGATATTCTGAAATCTAATCGGTCAGATAATGACGATATGATGAGACATTACAGATTTTTGTGTACTCGAACAAACATGCTTCTACATAAATTTAAGAACTGTTCATTGAATATCAAAATTAGATTATTCAAATCTTATTGCTGCACTATGTATTGTACTCCTCTGTGGACAAACTTTAGTGAATGTATGAAAAGAAAACTAGTTATTGGTTATAATAATAAAACTAGTTATTGGTTATAATAATAAAACTAGTTATTGGTTATAATAATAAAACTAGTTATTGGCTATAATAATAGTCTTCGTTTTCTATTAGATCTTCCTAGATGGAACAGTGCCTCCAACATGTTTGTAGATAATAATGTATTCAGTTTTGATGAAGTAATGAGAAAGTATGTATTCTCAATGATGTCAAGAATATCTAATAGTAAGAACTGTATATTGAAATCTCTTTGGAACTATGACATTCATTTAAATTCTTATATTATTAGTAGATGGAACAAATTACTCTTTAAATGTGCCACTTAATTTCATTCTTAACAATGCAGGGCACAGTTAATTGTTGTAGATGTATCTGTATACTTGTATGTATGATATATATGTTCTTATATGTTTACAATGTTTTTACTTTATATCTGTATTTTAATTTAGATGTATGGACTATGTAGTCTGAAATAAAGAATTCTTATCTTATCTTATAAGTGCATAGATAATTTTTCACACTTGGCATAAACAGTATTATGAAGCACTAATTTAACACTCATACTGCATAGAGTGAATAACTCAAGTTTTTCACACAATTTTTGGCACAAACTGTATTAACTGTTATGTATATGTAATTTAATTACTTGTTTGCTAGATTTAATTTATTTTATTTTATTTTATTCCATTACATGTTATTGTAATGATAATTTTGTCTACTGGATTTGATTTTTTTTAGAAATTCAATTCAGTTCTGTTTGACCTGACAAACAACCAGTAGTTGAAACACTGTATCTAATTGCTGACCTTGATTCAGAAATCAGTAAGGCTTTTAGTAAACAACTTTTTTTTTTTTAAATTCATACTAAGAGTAAGATTCATTTAGTGGAATCAAGGCCATACCTGAAGTATGTGACAAATAACGTGTTTATTGTTACAAACTTTTGGTTTTCCCTGTGGGATGAAATTTTGACCCCCATCCGGGTATCTGTTTTACGTTTTAGTTGGGCTTATAACTCATGCTATCATAATAATTTGCCAGTTGTGCTTTAAACCTTTGAAGTTCAAAGGTGTTTTGTTGTGACCAGTTTGAGTTTAATTTTTTGGGGGGAAATTAGTAATTTATCTACCCTGTAATACAAGTGCTCCTAAACTGATTCTTGGACAAAGACATTTATTGAAAATTATTCGGAATTCCAAACTGGAATATTATTCTTGTGATTCAACAAAGAACTGTTGACACTGCAACACTTTGAAGTTATCGAAGACATCATCGCCTTCCATCTTGAATTTTATCAGGATTTGAACTGTGATTCACTAAGATTTTTTATTGATAGGACTTATATTTTTTAATTCTTGGATTAATTTTGGATTTGATTCATAAACCGCAAGTCCTTTTTCTTATTTTTACCTTGTTTTTCAAGGGAAATAAATTATTTTGTTAAATTTTACAACGCTTGTTGTCTTCACTCTTTACTTGTTACTTTTATATAAGCCTAGACACGTAACAACTCTGTAATGTGGCACTTATTCAACACCCATACTGTGCAGACAGCATAACTATACAGAACTTTTTCACACTCTCTTGGCACCTGTTACATATATGTAATTAAATTACTTGTGTGTTAGTTCTAAATTTTTATTTTATTTTCATTTTCATTACATGTTATGATAACTTTATTCACTGGATTTGACTTTTTTTTTCAGAAAATTCAGTTTTCTGTTTTGACCTGATTAAAACACAGTAGTGTTGCTACATTATATTTTTAGCTGACCTAGTTCCTGACCTTGGTTCTGAATTGGTAAACACTGAGTGAAAATCATTGGTTGTAATCAAGGTCATTCTTGGCTTGCATAAGCTCTGTTGTAAACAACTTTTTTTAAAATTCATTTCCAGTGTGGGAATCATTGAGTCTTAGCTAAGGCTATACTAGCCTACGTGCTAATTGACATATTATTTTACTGTGTTGTTCGGATTAAGTGATCACGTGGTCTAAACTGCATTTAGTTAAGGGTTAAAACAGATGTTTTGTAGTGTTTTTAGTCAGTCATAAATTAATACCTTCGGAGCTCAGAGGTATTTTGTGTTGTGACCAGTTCGAGTTATAGTTTTTTATTTAAAATAATTTATATTCCCTGGAAAATACCAGTGATCATAAAAATTCTTGGACAAAGACATTTAGTGGAAATTATTCTGGAATTCTAAACTGGAACATTATAAATTGTGATTCAATGAGCAACTGTTGATATCAGTACAACGACCTCATCTGACGTCAAAGCCTTCCATATTGGAACTTCATCGGGATTCAAACTTTGATTCATTTAGAACTTTTAGTGACAGGACTTATATTTTTAAATTCTAGGATTAATTTTTGGATTAGATTCACAAACCATAAGTCCTTTTTCATATTTTTACATTGTTTTCTAGGGAAATAAATTATTCTGTTAAAATTTACAAGCTCGATGGCTTCACTCTTTTCTTTGTTACTTTGTACGAGCCTAGTCATGTAACACACCAATAGTATTAACTCTGCAATGATGCACTAATTCAACACCCATACAGCATCAGCCATCTAGCATGCAACCTGCCAAGACTAACATCTCAAGCAAAGCATAGAAGACATCACACTGCACCATTGCTATTAAGTAAGCACCTCTGCTATCTGGCAATTTACAATCCACTTTTGGATATTATTCCTACACTGACTAGCTCAAAGGACATGCATGTATGTTAAGAGCCTAACAAAATAGTTCCAAACACTTGGCTCCTTTACTTTTTCAGTGTGACAACATACTAAGTCAATCTATGTCCTGACTATAATTTAAACTAAATAAAATTCTTTATAAAAATGTGCAAAACATAAAATTGGCCATCCTCATTGTAGCACTTCCATTGTCCAATCATCAGTTTTGGAGGTATGTTGTTTTCTGCATGCTGTCAAGATCTTCAATTTCGGAGCGTAAGTAAATCTTGCTTGCAGTCCACAATCCCATAATGCCCAAACAGAAAAAATTGGTTTTGAATAATATCAGTACGTGTATAGTTTGAGGAGGCAGAGATTGGTTTTGAATAATATCAGTACATGTATAGTTTCAGGCAGAGATTGGTTTTGAATATCAGTACATGTATAGTTTCAGGCAGAGATTGATTTTGAATAATATAAGTACATGTATAGTTTGAGGCAGAGATTGGTTTTGAATGATATCAGTACATATATAGTTTGAGGCAGAGATTGGTTTTGAATAATATCAGTACATGTATAGTTTGAGGCCCAGATTGGTCTGCAGAATACAGCAACTTCTTGCAACTGACAGGATTACATCCAACACAGAATGGAAGTGAAGGTATATGCATCCCATGTCTATGATGAGAACTACTTTAGAAGGTAATAATATTCCTTCCTGGGGCTTAGTCAATACAAATTGCAATATTCCTGCCTGGGGCTTAGTCAATACGAATTGCAATATTCCTGCCTGGGATTTAGTCAATACAAATTACAATATTCCTGTCTGGGGCTTAGTCCATGCAAATTGCAATATTCCTGCCTGGGATTTAGTCAATACGAATTGCAATATTCCTGCCTGGGATTTAGTCAATACGAATTGCAATATTCCTGCCTGGGATTTAGTCAATACAAATTGCAATATTCCTGTCTGGGGCTTAGTCCATGCAAATTGCAATATTCCTGCCTGGGATTTAGTCAATAAGAATTGCAATATTCCTGCCTGGGATTTAGTCAATACAAATTGCAATATTCCTGCCTGGGATTTAGTCAATACGAATTGCAATATTCCTGCCTGGGGCTTAGTCAATACGAATTGCAATATTCCTGCCTGGGATTTAGTCAATACAAATTGCAATATTCCTATCTGGGGCTTAGTCCATGCAAATTGCAATATTCCTGCCTGGGATTTAGTCAATACGAATTGCAATATTCCTGCCTGGGATTTAGTCAATACGAATTGCAATATTCCTGCCTGGGGCTTAGTCAATACGAATTGCAATATTCCTGCCTGGGGTTTAGAACATACAAATTGCAATATTCCTGCCTGGGACTTAGTCTATACAATGGGCTTAGTCAATACAAATTGCAATATTCCTGCCTGGGGCTTAGTCCATACAAACTGCAATATTGCTGCCTGGGGCTTAGTTCATACAAACTGCAATATTCCTGCCTAGGGCTAAGTCCATACAAATTGCAAGATTCTTGCCTTCAGCTTAGTCAATACAAAATGCAATATTCCTGCCTAGGGCTTAGTCCATACAAAGAGATTAGTCCATGCAAAATACAAATGACATGAACATGATATTTCAACAACTTTCTGCATATAATGCACATCCAATCTGCGTATGTAAATGGAATATATGATGTTCCTGTTTATGCTGGAATACAGTAATGCAGGTTTTCAACTTCAAATAAATATAAAATCCCACTGTACAAACTGATTGGGTACACTGTACAAACTGATTGGGTACACTGTAATAAGGTTACTTTTCCTTGATTGAGTACACTGTACAAACTGATTGGGTACACTGTACAAACTGATTGGGTACACTGTAATAAGGTTACTTTTCCTTGATTGGGTACACTGTAATAAGGTTACTTTTCCTTGATTTTCAAAGCTTATTTAAGATCATAGAATGTTTTCATTAATAAAATGCAACTAGATTATCTTTACAAATTGCTTTGGGTTACACATGTATTTACAATCTAAATCTAAATATTTCATGGAAAAAATAAATTCCTAAATGACATTTTACTTTTTTCTGATGCAGTCTCCAGGGCCATATTGACATATGTACTTGATCTGTTGGCATAAACATGCTGTACACAGACCTAAGATTTGTTTTTAAAATGAGACATGTTGAGATAGTTCAGACATGACTCTGCCATGTAAAGATCACATGACTACAGTTTTATAGTGTGACATATTGAACCAGTTCAGACAAGACTACTCCATATAAAGGATGCACATCAATGGTCTTAAAGTGAGACCTGTTGAACCAAATCAGTCAAGGTTTATCCATATAGAGTTCACATCAATAGTCTTAAAGTGAGACATGTTGAACCAAATCAGACAAGGTTTATCCATATAGAGTTCACATCAATAGTCTTAAAGTGAGACCTGTTGAACCAAATCAGACAAGGTTTATCCATATAAAGGATGCACATCAATGGTCTTAAAGTGAGACATGTTGAACCAAATCAGTCAAGGTTTATCCATATAAAGTTCACATCAATAGTCTTAAAGTGAGACCTGTTGAACCAAATCAGTCAAGGTTTATCCATATAAAGTTCACATCAATAGTCTTAAAGTGAGACCTGTTGAACCAAATCAGACAAGGTTTATCCATATAAAGTTCACATCAATAGTCTTAAAGTGAGACCTGTTGAACCAAATCAGACAAGGTTTATCCATATAACAAGGTTTATCCATATAAAGTTCACATCAATAGTCTTAAAGTGAGACCTGTTGAACCAAATCAGACAAGGTTTATCCATATAACAAGGTTTATCCATATAAAGTTCACATCAATAGTCTTAAAGTGAGACCTGTTGAACCAAATCAGACAAGGTTTATCCATATAAAGTTCACATCAATAGCCTTCAAGAGAGACATGTTGAGCCAGTTCAGGTAAAACTCCTCAATACATGTATGAAGTGAGATATGTTAGCCATTTCAGACAAGACTCATGCATATCAAGAATGCACATCTATATGGTCTTAAAGTGAGACATGTTGAGCAAGTTCAGACAAGACTTCCCAATATAAATAATATATGTCTATACAGTCTTAAAGTGATATATGCTGACCCAGTTCAGACAATACTCCTCCATATAAAGGTCACCTGTTGAACATGCCAAAACAGTACATACAAAACACCTTGATATCAAGGATGGTCTTAAAGTCAGACATGCTAAGCAAGTTAAGATAAGTCCCCTCCATATAAAGGATGAATATCTCTACAATTTTAAAGTCATGTATGTTGAGCCAGTTCAGACAAGATTCATCTGTATAAAGGATGCATGCTGGTTGGTTGGTTGATGGGTTCAATGCCATTTTTTCAGCATGTGATAGGCTATAAATGGAGGTGAGTCTATTTGACAGAGGAACCTAGGAAACCTCCAATTCATGGGAAGCTACTGGCAAGCTTATTCACATATCCACATTGGCCAAGCCCTACACTTGAACTCATGTGGACAGAATTGAGATGTCAGTGTTCTGTAAAAGAAGAGTGCTTCAGACCACTTGGTCACTATGGTCCCTATGATGCATGTCTATGCAGCCTTAAAGGATGCATGTTACAATCCTGAAGTGAGATATGTTGACCCAGTTCAGACAAGACTACTTCATATAAAGGTCACTGGTCAATACAGTCTTGAAGTAAAACATGTCAAGACAATTGTGCAAGATTCCTACATATAATGATGCACATTTATACAGCCTCCATATCAGGGTTGCATGTCTCTAGTCTTAAAGTGCAATAAGATGAGGCAGTCGATACCAGACTCCTCCATACGTGTCTATACAGTCTTAAAGTCAGACATGTTGAGCCAGTTAAGACAGGACACTCTATATAAAGGTTGCATGTCTCTACAGTCTTAAAGTGCAATAGGTTGAGTCAGTTGATACAAGACTCTTCCTAACAAATCTATACATCCTTAAAGTGAGACATGTTGAGCCAGTTCAGACATGACACAGCCATATAAAGTTTATGTTTATACAAGACAAATTTCTCTTGTTTTTTGACACTGTCATTGACAGAAAGACTTCATATTACAGTAAAATTCCCTAAGTTGACCTCCTCTGCACACTGACCAAAAAATCCAATCCCAATAAAGCTCTCCTAATACTTCTTTATACTGGCCACATCTATAAAATGGCCAAAATTTTGTAACACAACAATGTCTGGTTTAGAGAAAGCTTTATTGTATCAAGTTTTTACTCTGTTTCACTGCTGGTGTAATGGGAACTGAACCTCAAACAACAACAATGCATATGTGTATATGTATGCATGTGTTCACAGACGGAAAGATAATGTCATCAGGTGATGCAGGGAATTGGTGTGTGCTTGCTGGGGAATTAGTCACAAAACTGCATTCTAGTTCATAAAATATTTATTTTCAGATGCTGCATAAATATAATAATAATCACCTGTCCACTTCATGCTGTCCATATCAAAGTATAGTCACCTCATTATATTATGCAGAATTTCACCGTGTCTATCATCTACATTTTGTAAAGGGGGCCCGGGTTGCCATCTACATTTTGTAGAGGGGCCCCGGGTTGCCATCTACATTTTGTAGAGGGGGCCCGGGTTGCCATCTACATTTTGTAGAGGGGCCCCGGATTGCCAAAAGGTTTACAGATAACTGACCTCTCACCACGTGGGTCTGAGTCTCATGTGTCCAATGTAAGTATGTGAGAAAGGTTGCCAGTAGGTTTCTGTGGGTAGGTGGTCATTCACAGGGTTTACCTGGGTTCTTCCTCCACCAAATATACTGGCTGCAATGTATAGAATACCATGTGCTGAAAAAAGGCATTCAAGCCATAACAACCAACCACCCAACATTTTGTAACATGCTGAAATTCCTTTATATCCACATTATACAACTGATGACTTCAATCATGGTCATCACCCTACTCCAATGTCCACACACCTACACAGCTGCATAACTGACTCATTAAGTGACCAACCAACTAAACACTTTCCTCCCCACTCCCAATCATTTAATATTCCAAGTTTCAAAATGACCTTCACTGACATATAATTAATATAATGTATAATCTATTAGTTAACTCAGCTTAGGGAAGGGGGATTTACTATGCTTCCTAAGAGGTCTATGTATGTCCCCTACCATCGACACACCCTACAGGTAGCCAAACCACACTGGGACTAACTTGTTGTGGCCACATGATTTTGCGTGTCTTGGCCACCTATCCACTTAAAATCTCCAGCTTCCTTCTGTAGTACAGACCCCTACATGTACAACTTGCCCAGAGGCTCTGAAACTAACCTAGCATGCATGTGACACCTGTCATCCAACACTGCTTGTATGTATGATGTATATTTGCAATGACTTACACTCACATGGAGTACAGGTGTAGGTGCCACGTAAGCCTTTGCTAGAGCTGTAATATAAATAACATTTAGTATATCCCAAATCATCTTTCCACCAGACCTTTATAAAACATTTATTCATGTAACTTGCATTTTCTGAATTATTATGTAACTATAATTTTCCCTAAAGTCCACTCCATGATAATGACAAGGTCTCCATGATCTTTGATTAGCCTCAAGACAATCAGTTAGGTTCAAAAGTACAACCAGTTTGCTTGCATTCATTTGAATGCCTCTACTAAAATAGATAATCACATTGCATAATAACACCATCCTGCATTACTCTCAGTGCAGTGAAATTAGATTAGTCCATGTCCAAGAACGCTGCCTAACACACTTATACATCATTAATATTCAAATAATCTGACCTCATTTAAATCTCTATGACTTATCACTACCTCAACCCCAGGGCCAATTCTCAATTTTAACAAAAAGCCACAATGATTAGGGTAATCTATATTCATTAAAGGATATAAGTGGTGATTCCTGTGAACCTGAAGCAAATTGAAACCAAAATCCTCAGCTTCAATTGCATATTGCACTAACACCAGAGTTCTGCATAACATAAATTGTGAATTATCTTATAATTTTGCATAGACATGGTGACTAACCCATGAATTAATGTCATAAATCTGCAAAGCCAAGACAGGAACTCATAGCATATTGAGGCATAACCACTACACCTATAGTAATCTTTTATTGAAGAAGTAGTAGTGTAGTGTGGGTGGCAGGTTGAGTGGAAATGAATTCCTGTATTGTAAGGACGAGGCTGCTTAACTTAATATTTCTGGTTGAAAATTTAAAATACTTGATAAAAAAAGAAAATACCTGCTCCTTGATCACTAGATCTGTGGAACTTTGGCAAGGGTACATCAACACCTAGAATACAAACAAGAATTATTAAATGTCACCTATTGCATACACATCACAAACTTCAACAATGATATGATCAATTAAAATTGAAAATGTTCCTCATATTAGTATTAACAAAAGTTTGTGTTTAATTACCCCCACCCCAAAAGCATTAACTTTACAGAAATTGCTATGCTGATGTGAAAGCATGAATTTGTTCTCAATTTATAGGCAGTGGTTATCATGAAATCTAAAATACATATACAGCACTCCCTTCCTAGAAGGCCCGACATTATAATACATTCCATATTGTAATGCAAATCTGGTCAGGGATCTAGTCTATGTTATAATGCATAGATCCAACATGTCAATCAAATCAACAAATATTGACCAATCAGATAAGAGCGTCCGGTGCTACGGTAACATCCACCATGCTTTATCCATAAACAAACATGTGGTGAAAATACAGCTGCATTACAGACTTTCATGATTTTGCAATATATTGACAAAATGGTGCTTTGATGTGCATGAGGGGCATGCAGTGCAGATGAAAGATATCCAGAAAGGATGGAAGGAGGCCATTTTATAAGTTTTCTGACTCCAAAATGTAATTTGGAAAGGTGAAATGATGGATCAAAGCGTGTGGTTGACCCCATGAACAACTTAATATTGCCAGAATAAACCATCACAAGGCCATCTGCTCAAAGGTAATTCGATTTAGATAACACTATGGTAAATAAGTATAAGGAGCATTCTAGAAAATAGTGTTAAATAGAAAAATATCTGATACACAGTTTGTAAGGTTGGTTTATGTAATTGTTGTTGTTGTTGTTATGATGGGTTAACTCCATTTTTTCAGTACATGATAGGCTATACATGGTGGCCAGTTTTATCTGATGGATGAAAAACCCGGGAAGAACCACAGACTCATGGGAAGCTACTGAAAAGCATTTTTACATACCCACATTGGCCGAGCCTGAGACTGGAACCTATGTGGACACAGGTGAGATGGCAGTGACCAGTAAAGGGTCAGAGCCTTTGACCACTCTGGCATCCAGGTCATCCTGTATCATCTGTACTTTAACTATAAGCATACATTTATCCCATTCCAGCCCCCTTGATATTTTTATCTTGTTAGATGTATTGCAGGAATACATAACAGGTTAATACATTGGGTTATTATAAGTGCAAGTATAATGGAGCATACATTTATGTCATGAATAACTATAAGAACAAGAACAAGAATTCTTTATTTCAGACTACATTGTCCATAAATCTAAATTTGCTGATATTAAAAAAAAATGTCAGATTTACTTTGCTTTGCTGATTGTCATTTAATGCATTGTTTTGTAAATATACATATTTTTCAGCACTATGTTGGAGGAAATGGACCAACTGAGAATTACCCAGACCCCATTCAAGCTGATGGTTCACATACCATGCCAGCAAGAAAGCTTCAAGTGAAGACAGCTTCTTCACAACAAAATGAAACCAACATAAATCGCAAATGCCTGCATTTCAAAGAAAACACAACTATGTAAGGGCCAAATTACTCACAGAATATGTCTAGCTTTATTTATCTTTTACATATGAAATTTAACGAGTTTAATTTCAGAATAAATTCAGTCATTAATATTAAAGTAAATATGCAAAGCTAGCAAGTTAATGAACTGATACTGTTTGAAAAGTGTTTTAATTCTAAAGCTTATACTTGACAATCAATTAAAAAATACATATATATGTAAACAAACTTGAAAACTACTTGCTGACTAACATCATTGTGCATAAGTATTTATTTCTTACAGACTGAACAGTCCAGATATGAATTTTGAGTCAGGGGTGTCTACACAGACTGAAGACCCATGTAAGCATTTTAATCACTTATTTTGAAGATTGCAGATATGGAATTGCATAATCTCTGTAAAATTCAGTTAATTTTTGTAACACTGAAGTCATACATCGAATGTCTGGTTTAATTCTTTCTACATACATATCCTCCTGTGTGTACAGAATGAATTCCCAAAATTCACAACCTGTAACCATAAGTTGGCCTTGAATCTGTGCATAGTAACTATGTGTTTTCTTTAATGATACATGCTCATCCTTCTGTAAATAGAAATCTGGTATATCATTGCATGCTTTTTCAATGGTCATTTTTCTAGCAGAGAAAGGGCATTTAATTTCCACAATTCCACATACTCCATTGTCACATAGTTTCCCATCAGGCGAGGCACCCAAAAATAAAAAGTCATTATTAACCACAAAGCCACACTCACGGAAATGCCTTGAAGGATACAATTTATGATAACTTCTCTTTAGCAGTTTTCTCATGTCTTTTACCATATTCAAGAGCTTTGGCTTTCACGTCATTTTTTGAAAATAAACTGTTAAGAAACTTTTCACTGGGTTTCGATTTCCTTGATATTACTTTTTCCAAAATTAGATGCTGTAAGTCTGTCTTTTCTCTCATGAAACTAGTGATCCGATAAGGCCTGATTTCTTGTCTGTACCTCAGTGTCACATAGATTTATGCACTTTGTATTCTCGTTGAGTGGTTTGAACTCGTTTGGCAAACACACTGGAGAAGCCCTTGTCACAGATGTATTATCACAGTCCTGAGTTATTTGTGTAGTTTCTCTCAGGTAATTTGTCTGAAATGAAGAAAAGAAATACTTTCATACTTTTCCAGGGATATCAGCAATGGATACGCTAGCAGTTGCAGCTAGCTGAGAATCAGGATCTAAGACTCAAATTGTCAAATAGTTCAAGACAGATACAAGAGCTTCAACTTAAAGTGTCATCAAAAGATAAAGAAATTCAACATCTGAAGAAAATAACTGCCAAGTAACAAACAATGAGTGTAGCAACTGTGAAGTAGAGTGTGACCCACTATAGCACGCTCCGTTATAACATGAATTCGGATATAACACAGTCGTGGTGTGGCTCCCGAAATTTCATATACATGTATTGTTCTCGTACACAAAAAAAGTTTCTTTCTTAAAAGTACGAAAAAAACAAAAAAAGTTTATTATCATTTTAGGGAAGAGATTGCGTATGAATAATACAACACGATCGTGGCATAGCTCCTCAAATTTTATATGCATTTTTCTCATACACGAAAAAATAGTGTTTTCTTCTTAAAAGTACGAAAAATAATGTGTAAAAAGTTAACTCAGGAATTGTGCAGGGCTTTGCCAATGTCGCAAATAGTGATTTTTTTTCCTTATTGGTGACAAAATATACCATCTGGCGATTTTTTTTATTGGCGACAATGTTGGCTTTTTCAACTTGTATATTCAACCATCAGAGGCCCCATGAAAGGAAGCCGCAAAGTTGATATAAAATGCACCAAAATTTATCTATTGTTACATAAAAAAATTCTTTGTCCATATTGACAAACCATCTTAACAGTGCATTGTTATATCATAATCCTCTTAAACTGACATCTAGCATGAGTACCAGACCCGGCTGGTTGCGTGTGCGAAGTGTGCGATGCACACAGGCGCCTTTTCATTTCCTGTTCATTTTATTCACAATTTATTCGAAAAAAATTTGGAAAGGCGTCAAACACACACAAGAAAAACACTATGCATCGGGCCTGATGAGTACTGTACGTTTTGAGATATCAGCTTTTTTTCAAATTTAAATTTCTGGTAGCAGAGATCAACTGGATGAGGCATTATCTCATAATCCATCTTTTGTCAGAATTTCGGAAGCTCACTAGTAATTAATATATTTACATAGACTGACATTTGTATGTGGATTGTAAGAAAAATTCCTCTTCTTTTCACTCAGAATTAAATCCTTCAGAACATTTACATTTTCTGTAGTAATCCCTGTCATCAGACCAGAACACCTGCGTCTCTATCGTCGACTGACCTTTATCTTTAAATTTCTGATGCATGCGTGGAAGGCAGCATCACAACACTACCACAAATGTAAAAAACCAACAAAGAAAAACAAGCTCTCAATTGTCTATTCAATAGATGGGGAGGAACAGTAACTGCAACTGACTATACGACGGCCAATTCATTTTTTTAAAAAATGTAGTACCCAAATAAAATAGTAGTCAAACATCAAAGAAAACATTACCTTCGAAGAACCAATTGTTATGAAAATGTACTAAGCAAATGGGGAAAAAAAAAATCAGTCTCAATCATGCAATACAATGTTACGATGTTGCCGCCACAATAAGAAATAATGGGCATTTGTTTGGTTCTCCAAAGCTGTCCTTTAGCGGTGACTACAATAACACATGCACCCTTCATCAAAGAAAGCTGACTACAATCTTTAATAAAAACAAAGAACCTTTCTTCAAAGGAAGTCAGTACCGAACTTAAATAAAAGCAATGGAATCTGATGGATTGTTTCATCTTCCGACGCGACTGGAACACTTTTATTGTGCCGCGAAAGTTTCCTTTTTGCAGGAAAAAAGTTTATGCTTACATACTCTACCGAGGGCACTTAAAACGCAAACTTTTACCAACTTGGGACATACTGACAAGTAAATGTGCTTCATCATTCATCATGTGATTGTGATTTTTTTTCCCACTGAATTCAGACGTATATGACCTGTAACAAAATTATTGAATATTTTAATCGGTGTGTGTGCATATTTTCGGTGGAATTACTTGTATTGTGAATTCAATGAATGTGCTGTGATTTGCAGGTGAGTGTACGGTGTTGATACTTTATTCATTGCTATACATTAGACATGTATATATAAACCGTATACACGTATATGTACCTATGCATGGTTCTCTGAATGAAGTAAAATATTATATATGCCTTCTCTGTTTTCACAACAGGTGTATTTCTCATTTAATATACATCGATATAAGATGATAACTCTACCAATGAAGCACATATTTTTGCACCTGCATTTATTACCTACACCCCACCCCCCACCCCGCACATTTTTTCGGGTACATGCATCATCTTCTTTAGCTAACTGACCTGGTTGCTTATAACACGGTTCAGTTGAGTTCTATGGCTCCCAACTACTGTGTGATAGCGGGGTCACACTGTATAAAGAAAACATGCTGAAAAATTTGTTTAAATACTATACAGGAATCGCATACATCACATACATAAGATTTTTAGATTTATTGGCCTTTCCAGCCCTATAGAGTGTCCAGTCAAATATGGACCAGGACAAAGGGATACAAAAAGCCTTAGTCAGGAAGATGGACTGTTTTTTTTCAATATGTAGGCTTAGGCATGGTTTGGGTTTCAAAGATTTGGCTACTCTGTTTGGACTGTCAGCACAGTCAGCTAGTATTGTGTTTAACACATGGCTCGATCTTTTGTATTTAAAACTTGGCCAGCTTTCAATTTGGCCACATAGAGGTACTATAATAAAAAACATGCCATCTGAATATAGGAAAGATTTTCCCACTACCATTATTATTACAGATGGAACTGAAGTTAAAACTCAAATTCCAAGCGCACTTTGCCTACAGAGCCAGTTATATAGTGATTATAAATCTGCAACAACTCTAAAGGGGTTGATAGGTTGTGATCCTAATGGTTGTGTAATGTTTGTTTCAGAATTATTTACAGGATCAATTTCGGATAAATCTGAACAATCTGGTTTTTATAATGTGCTTAAAACACTAAAATCAATTGGTTATATGAAAGGAGATGCCATAATGGTAGACAAAGGATTTAACATTGCAAAAGAAATAAATGAACTCGGTTTGAAAATAAACATTCCACTATTTGCATTGGCAAGTAGGCAAATGACAGCTTCTGAGACACTTTTGACAACAAAATTGCCAAACCTAGGGTGGATATAGAACATCTCATATGTAAAGTTAAAATGTACAAACTTTTATCACACTGTATTCCTACATCTTTGTTTCAAAAGGTCAACAAAAAATGGACAGTGTGTTGTCTTCTAACAATTTTTCAAGATGTATTTGTTAAGGGTGAACACTGAATATACTATGACTGGATAGTACCTGATATGATAATACTGACCCGATCTGCACGTCTCCTAGAGGTATTGATACCTTAGGAATGTTTGGTGCAATTCTGCACTCTAGGGGTGTTCCCTTCAGACTAGAGAGATGAGACATGTCCCTTTCATCCACTTTCGGTACTCTAAATGTAAAAGAAATGTAATCATATAATCGTGTTAAACAATGTTGTTTCTGTGTTTACTTCACATCAGTGCCTATTTTAGACATCTAATTTTTGCACATATTCTCAATGCACACCTTATTACTTGTTCTATTTGATGACACTGTATTGTACATTTACATGAATATTTCTATTACATATCAATTCAAGTATGTTGCATCAGCATGATGAATAAAAGCAAAGTATTAACGCTATATATTTTTGTAGTGTTTATTTTAATCTGGAAGTAATAAACAGTTAACTCAATGTTCCATCTACAATAAGATTTTAAACAAGTATTTCTGTTAGTTAATAATTTGTATTTTAAAGTCATACTTTTTGTTTATATCTGTCTGGCAAACCACTGGCTTCCTTTTCCTACTCTCTGTCAGTCTAGCAACCATGACATGGTTAAGTGACACTGGTTTTATTTTCGATCTCCTTGGCACATGCCACTGCTGAGGTATGCTTGTGCAGCTCAATTGGTCAGGAACAGTGGTGAAGTTATGTACTTTGAAACCCTGTAGGGATTTAATTAGCCCTACTACATGGGAGCAATGCCCACTGACCCTGCAACAATAAATTTTTCACATATCATACAAGTGAAATGCCATAGGAAGTGTTTATACATTATTAATTTGGTTTACAAACAACATGTGTCAAAGTTACAATTTTGATAATTAGTAAATCCTCCCATTGACATAAATAAAAATAAAACATGTTGGATACCGTGTTTTTTATTTGTCTTCAGTGCTGCTGCCTGAAATTCCTGACATATGTGAGCTTAGTATTCTAGTATACTGTATGTCAGCATGGTCATGTAAGTGAATTTACTCATCTAAAATTAGATATTAATTTTTCTAAAAATTAACAGTAATACAGTTTATGCAAAGTCTATTCAATGCTGACTAATGAAGGCTTTGCACCTTAAATGTCATCAAAAAGCTTCCATAAGCCATCCATATATGACGTCGAACACCAAGGGGGATTGAACAAGTATGATTATCGGGGTAGGGGTATTTAAAACTGTGACGTCACAAAACCAACACCCGTGCTATCTACCAGAGAAATAATTTAGAATGCAGTGTTGTATTGGTTTTTCTAATGTAAAGCGATTTCAAACCAATTTTAATGTTGACAATTTTTATTGGTTGGGTAGTGTCAAAGCTTTGTTACGTCATACAAGGGGGCTGAGTTTCTGTGACAAAACCTGGGGCAGGGTAAAAAAAATCTACCAAAATTGCATGACGTCATATATGGATGGCCCCAGACTAAAAATATTTATCACTATGGATATTTACAAAGGTGGTCAGGTACTAAATTGGTCAATAGAAGAGGACGTCAGGTCAAATCAACAGCTAAAGGATAATAAGATTTTTATTTTCAACAGCTGCAGCTTTCATTGTGGGATTACAGCACGCTAACACCTTTAGGTTGACCCCATCCAAATATATCCATTTATGTAATTTAACCTTTGTTTTTGCCAAATGTACTTCTCGAACAATGTATATATAATTAGTTTCTAAAGGAATATGGATGAATGAGGATCCAAATAAAGTGAATACTTGCCATTTTAAAGTATGCAATCAAATTGTAAAAAATAACACACATTACTGAAATAGTCAGTGCCAAAACCTACATGACCCGTTTTTACTGAAATAGTCAGTGCCAAAACCTACATGACCCGTTTGACTTAGCCTATACTGTAACAGTTGCCATTACTTCAGGGTATTAAAATGCATGTTCAAACATTAAAAATTGTTGATAAAAAATAAAAAATATATTAAATCTTACCCTGCTTTACATGAACAGTATGCATCTTCGCACTTTTCCTCCATAATTTCAATGTGCAGACGGTGAGGAGGCTGGTTCAACTTCATAGATGGCAAGCATCTCGCCTCAACATGAATCTTATTTTCAACTCTAAAACTTTGATCTCGTGTACATATCCTTGCATAAAGTAGTTCAAACCCTTCTGCAACACTTTACTGGAAAGTTTGTCTTGATCAGGAAAGTATTTAAGTGAAATGTAATCGGGAATACATGAGAGAGAATCTGACACGGTGCCTGTATTCTATGATGATTCAGCCATTTTAACGGGAAGCTTGGAGTACGCAGTAACAGTCTCTAAGGGGGTGGGGCTTATCTCCTCAGTTTGGATCCATGCGTTCAGGCAAATGTGGTCGGGGATCCAGTCCATGTTATCATTAAGGCAAGTCTTGTCAGGGATCAAACTGCATTAATTGTTAGTAAGATTATATTAGTGCTTAAACAAATGTTTGGCAAATATTCAAATTGGAGACTGGTATTAGAATATTTGTCATATCATTTATAACTGAATGTGTCCACTTTAAATGTGCCTTGTGAGTTATTCAAATTTAAGATAGCCCCAGCAATATGTTATTGTCACTTGGTGACCAAAGTATGTACATATGCTCTGAGTCTTGAAATGTTGGTGATCCAACAAATGCCAACAGCAAACAATGCAGTACTATGTGAGAACGCTCTGAACTGTGTTTCTGCAGTATAGAAAAACAACACAATGCAAACTTTGTCAATCAAAAGCAGCGACAGCCATAAATGACACATTAGATCACTGCCAGCACTACCACCTTGTGAAGAAATCTGAATTTCAGTTGTTATCTTATTCCTCGAAAGCTAAAAGTTGTTCAATAAATTTACAGAAGAAATTTTCTGTCATCAAATTATTTTCTATAATATTTCTTTAGTGATGAAATAAGTGCAAGCAGAAGTCCTAAATTGTTTGCTTGGTTTTGATAAATAACTGCTGCATATCCAGACTGAGTCTTCTTTGTTAATGAAATTTTTAAAATTACCATGAAGACTAGTAATTTTAAAATCATACTCATACATTTTTACTTTACTACATAATTAAGATATATCAATTAAGACTGCAAAGGTTAAACACACCTGATGAATTTTACAAGTAGTGCAGACTTAGAAAAGCTTGCCCAATCAAGCCCAACCTTCACAAAACTTCTCAACTTTGAGTACAGTACATACTAAACTCTATTTTTTGATCAACTGTTATTTGGAAATTGCAACAAAATATTGCAAAATGCCTAGTAACAACTGTTGATCAATTTGCTATTCATAACATGGAGATTCAGCCACATAAACAAATATGTACTGAAATATTTTGTGACAGTGGGACCAGATATACAGGACACACATTTAAGCTGTTATGTTTCACCAATGTAGAAAAATAGGTTTGAAAATACTCTTCGAATAGTTCTCCCATGCACTACCTATCAGTCATTATGCATGAATAACAATGACAACTTCTACGAAGTGGAATATCAATCAAATACAATTTATGAGTATTGAAATAGTAAAATCAGGTCTGAATATCAATCTAATACAATCAATGAATATTGGAATTGTAAAATCAGGTCTGAATATCAATCTAATACAATCAATGAATATTGGAATAGTAAAATCAGGTCTGAATATCAATCTAATACAATCAATGAATACTGGAATTGTAAAATCAGGTCTGAATATCAATCTATGAACACTAAATTGTAAAATCTGGTCTGAATATTAATTAAATACAGTCTATGAATATTGGAATAGTCAAATCAGGTCTGAATATCAATCAAATACATCTATGAATCTGAATAGTCAAATCAGGTATTCTTTTCAGCACTAAACTAAATGTAATAATGTACTTAATTACAAGGTCTTAATTACAGTCATCTCACAATAAGGTGATTCACTCCATGGTTTCCAAGGACAGTGTAATAATGTAGAAATTCTACAAGAACAGCATTAAAATGAGGGCATACTATAATAAAAGTGCTGTAACTAGGGAGTACCGAAAGGCAGTGCAATAATTGGGGAGTATTATGAGGACAATATTATAATGAAGGCATATTATAAGGATGGTTTTACAATGAGGGATTATTATAAAAACAATGTTAAGATAAGCAATAAAGAGTGTTATAATGTGGTAGTATTATAAGGTGGCAGTATTATAAGGACAGTGTTATAATGTGGTAGTACTATAATCAGTTATAATGAGGTAGTATTATAATGACAATGTTATAATGAGGTAGTATTGTAACGAGTGTTATAATGCAGTAGAATTATCAGGAGTATTATAAAGAGGTTGTAATATAAGGACTGTTATAATGTGGTAGTAATATATGAAGTATTATAATGAGGTTGTAATATAAGGACAGTGTTATAATGTGGTAGTAATATATGAAGTATTATAATGAGGTTATAATAGAAGGACAGTGTTATAATGTGGTAGTATTATAAAGAGTATTATAATGAGATTGTAATATAAGTAGTGTTATAATGTGGTAGTACTATAAGGACAGTCTTATAATGAGGAAGTATTATAAGGAATGTCATAATGAGATAGTATTATAAGGACAGTGTTGTAACGATTATTATCAGGACAGTGTTATAATGATTATTATTATTAGGACAGTGTTATAATGATTGTTATAAGGACAGTGTTATGATTATTACAAGGACAGTGTTATAATGATGTATTATAAGGATAGTGTTATAATGTGGTAGTACTATAGGGAGTATTAATATAGTGGAGTATTAAAAGGACTGTTATAATAAGAGAATATTATACAGACATCATTACAAGACTTCATGAGTGCTATAAGGGTAGCATTATAATGATGGAGTACTGAAATGAAATTATTATAGAGTTCTACAGGACAGCAACAGCATCATGAGTACTACAAGGGTAGCACTATAATGGAGTACTAAAATGAAATCATTACTACAGTAACAGCATCTTGAGTACAAGAGTAGCATTATGATGGAGTACTAAAATGATATCATTAAAGAGTACTACAAGGGTAGCATTATAAATTTATACTGAGGAATACAAAATGAATTTTTAGTGTAGAGTGACAGCATCACGAGTACAACAAGGGTAGCATTATAATGAGTACTAAAAATGCAGCATTATAATGAGGAAGTAAAATATCAATACCTGAAGATTATAAATGGTTTCAAAGAAGAACTGTAAACCACAACAGTTTAGTACCTTTCAATCTAAGTTTAGTACCTTTCAATCTAAGCAAATCTGAATTTCAGGTAACAATCATTAACTTTTAACCAATTACCAAAGCGGGTAAGTAAAACTTAACCAATTTCCAATGAAGATAAGTAGATAAAATAAACAGTGGTAATGCTTTTTGGTTAACTAAACAAAAGATCTGTCCTTAAATGCTTTGTAATGTTAACACAAAAGAAATGTTGTGTGCTAACTTTATCCCAATACAGGGAATGCCATGAATGCTTCACAATCTTAACACAAAAGAAATTAAGTATTCTTACTTTATTCCAATACAGGAAATTTCTTGGGTAATTTGGAATGGGGCTTGGGTCCATCACTTTGGTAACAAATTAGACCAAATAGGATGAAACTTTCAGAAGTAAATTGCTAAAATTGGAAATTCGGTGTAACTGAAATCTTTCTCATTTTGGACAGAGGCCCATTTTTGGTACATAAGGATGTTTAAAATAATCCCTGTCAAATTGCACAAAAAAATGACTGCACCCAGTGCGGAATGTTCAAACGAAAATTTTAGACAAAATAGTTGCAATATTTTGCAAAAAAACGGGCATTAAACGTCAAGCTAAACACCAGTGAGCATTAAAAAGAATGTTACAGGTCTAGCACTACACCAATGGGCAATCAAAAACAACATTACAGGTCTAGCTATGAACAAATGGGCTTTAAAAAACAGCATTACATGTCTAGCTAAACACTAGTGGGCTTTAAAAAACAGCAGTACAGGTCTAGCAACACAATGGGCATTAAAACACAGCATTACAGGTATAGCTTACATACTAGTGGGCATTAAAAAACAGCAATACTGTTCTAGCTATACACTAGTGGGCCCAATGGGCATTAAAAATGGCATTACAGGCCTAGCTACACACCAATCGAGATTAAAAAATGGCACTACAGCCTAGCTACACACTAGTGGACACTACAAAACAACATTACAGGTCTCGCTACACACCAATGGGCATTAAAAAATGGCATTACAAATCTAGCACACACTAATGGGCATTAAAAAATTGCATTACGGCCTAGCTACACACCAATGGGCAATAAAAAACAGCATTATACGTCTAGTTACCGGTATGCACTAGTGGGCATTAAAAAACAGCATTACAGGTCTAGCAACAATGTGGGCATTAAAAAACAGCATTACAGGTCTAGCTACACACTAGTGGGCATTAAAAAACGGCATTACAGGTCTAGCTGCACACTAGTGGGCATTACAAAAGGGCATTACAGGTCTAGCTGCACACTAGTGGGAATTACAAAACAGCTACATACTAGTGGGTATTAAAATTGCCCATAAAATGGTGGCTTGTGATATCTAACCCAAGTTTCAGAGCTGTCCATACAAAACAATCATCAGCATTTATAGCATATGCCTCATCTTTTCATCATAAAATTTCATTGTGAATAGTATTTTAGTGAAAATATGTGCTCGTTAACATTTATGATTTACATCTAACTACCTCACATCTGTGGAGCAAGTATTGATTCACATAACATTTGGCTGTGAGCAGAAAAGAAATGGTTCTAATTTACCACAAATAATTATTGCCTCACTGACACCATTGCTGGCTTCAAACTTACAGTTTACTGTGGTTTACACAAAACTGATGAGATTCAGTTCATTTTTGCCAAGTTGCCAAAAATGTTTTTGCTGACTAGTCAAAAATGGAATGTTGTTATTTTTATCAGAAGATGATTCCTGTTATAAGGCAAGTATGACCATAGATATCAGTTATCAAATGGTACAGTAATAGCACACCCTCCCATTTGTTTGTATCCCCTTACCAATTTTAAAAATGAAAAGCATCAAGGTTATAAAAAATGCACAAAACTTAGTCATGAACAAAAATTACAATATAGAAACAGCCATGTACAAAAGGTTACACAAAATACAGATAACATAAGAGTGAATACCATAAATGTATCATTTACCTCATTATAAAGCAAACAACCTGTAAGGTAATCTATAGGTCTCCCAATGATGGCATTATAAAGAGGGAATACTGTATACATCACTGTAAAGCAGTCTCCCTATAAGTCAATACTGTTTCCCCTCGAGAGCATTATAATGAATGTAAATGTAGCAGGTACCTCATTATAAAGCAGTCTCCACTGATAGCAGTATAATGAGTGAACACCATAAATCTATTAGGCACCTCATTATAAAGCAGTCTCCCTGTAGGGTTTTAATCAATATTGTCTCCCAAAGGATTAAAATGCAGAAATACTGGATATGTATCATATAACTCATTATAAAGCAGTCTCCCTGAAAAGCAGTATAATGTATGGTTCACCTGAACAGCATTATGAGTGAATATTGTCAATGTATAAGATACATTATAAAGCAGTCTCTCTGTAAGGTAGTATACTGTATGTCTCCCATGCATTATGAGTGAACCTCATTATAAAGTATTCTCCCTGTAAGGCAGTATATTATGTCTCAAATGGACAGCATTATAATGAGAGTACTATGCTGAGCATCCCCAAGGCAGGGTTCACTGCATTACAGTCAAATCTGGGTAACTCTAGGCCAATTTTGGAAGATGCCTTCCAAATTTAAGAGACTGAAGCTCACCCAGTCTTCCTTAATGCAGTGAATAATAAGTCCTTTCAAGCATAGGAAAAAGTTCAATGCCTAAAAAGATAACTTTAGGGGCATGATTTGTGATAAGATTTAATGTTCTTCCAATAATTTCTTTTGTTAATGTCTGGATTGGTGAAATTTCAGAGACGTTTGCAGGCAGAAAACCCCTCAAACCTTTGCACATCAGAAACTGTTCATCAGATTGGAAATGGTCTGTAATAAGTACATAAATAAGGAGGGAAGGGGCAGGGCACCAAATAGTTTTCTGGTTATGTGCACCATTTAAATATGACAGGATTTTGCATATGATTCAAAGGAGATTTACTCAGAATAAGACATTTTTACAATACTACATTGCCCATAAGTTTCTATTAATCAAAACAATAATTTTTTTCTCTAGTCTGTCACAGACCACCAAAAAGATAAATCTTTCCTTTAATTTTTAGTACATCAAACTTGTTACTTCATTAAATTTTTTAAAATTTCATAACTAAAACAATGCTAAGTATTGTTTACTCACAATTATTTATACACTTGTAAAAACCTCATTACTGCATTCCACATAATAATCACACTACCAGCTTAATAATAACAAGGAACATTGACAATGTCGTAAATAGTGTTCCAACCATGTGTATATAGTACAAGAAGAGTTGGTTCACTGTTGGGAACACACTACTCTCAAAGTACTGGAGAATTAGGTTTCCCACTAATCGGAGATAGTACCACCACTGAAGGTTATAATATTAACATGATGGAAGTTGTTGTTGTTATAGGGTTTAACTTCATTTTTCAGTTCAAGATAGGCTATACATGGCGGCCAGTATAAATGGTGGAGGAAGAACCCCGGAATACCCTGGAAAGAACCACCAACCCACGAGAAGCTACTGGCAAGCTTCCTCACATACCCACACTAGCCAAACCAGAGACTCAATCCCACACAGAGGTGAAATGGCAGTGATCCATAATGGTGAGCGCTTTAGACCACTCAGCCCCTCTGGGCCCTACACGATGGAAGTTGAATACTAAATATGAAACATGATGGAAGTTATAATGCTGAACATGATGGAAGTTATAATACTAAACATGATGGAAGTTATAATACTAAACATGATGGAAGTTATAATACTAAACATGAAGGAAGTTATAATGCTAAACATGATTCGAAGTTATAATGCTGAACATGATGGAAGTTATAATGCTAAACATGATGGAAGTTATATTGAAAACATGATAAATGTGTATAACTTATAACTTGATCAAAATATTTTCTTAATTTTACAAAATGTATCTTATCTTCAATTTCACCAACCGTTTTTTCTTTAGTTTTAATCTGGACTGTTGTTTTAGGTTTAATGCCATTTTCAGCACATGATAGGCTATACATGTCAGCCAGTATAACTGGTGGAGGAGCAGTGATCAGTAAAGGCAAGTGCTTTTGACCACTTGGCCATCTGGGACCCCTCAATCTCAAATGAAGACACTAGTTGGTTAACTTAAGCCAAACTTAAATTTCATCCAATCAGAATGCTGGATTTCGGATTTGAGTTTAAATCCCAAACTTTTCGAGTATGAGGACCGCTTCTTAACTTCCCAAAACATTTTTCCACATGCTAATTGTTGTGCTTTTAGGCTCCCTTGGAATAACCCAGCAACCACCCCTGGGGTCTGTGACCCACAGGTTGGGAACCACTGAATTAGATCTAATTTCTGTTGATATACTCAATGCCCAAAGAGTTGTTTCATTCTGGAAGCAAATAAATCGACAAACTAGCTGATTTTTAGTGGCATATTTTTTCAATCAAAACAGAAGTTGCAGTTTATTAGGAGTAATCAGCAGAACAAACAACACAATCTTTGATCTGCCAGAGCATTAAGTAACTGCAGATCAGGGTCTATATTTTCAACAGTTGGACTCAACTTGTATATATATATATATATATATATATATATATATATATATATATATATATATATATATATAGTATGTACGCTGTATCAATGATATACCATGAGATGTATAAATTTTTCAATAAAAGGAAACGAGGCTTGCCGAGTTTCCTTTTAATGAAAAATTTATACAACGAGTGGTATATCATTGATACTGCATACATACCATACATATATTTTATTTACATCACATAAAAATACATATATTTGCCTTTTGAACAGAGTTTGATTGACGAAAGGTAACTGTGTATTGACTGGGTGAATTAACTCGCATCCCTGTCGAGTGTGTCCGCTACAAAATGTAGTTCTATTTTTTGTGCCTATTCACAATCACCTTTTAATATTGATAAGTTGATTGTTTTCATTTTTGAGTTTCTATTTTTATTCACACTGATTAAATCAATCTAAGTTACACTTATGATTTATACATGAAAGATGGTTTTAATGAAGAAAGTAGAGCACTACTGCAGGCCTACAGATTCACTGATTCTTGAATACTGAACACGCATCAATGCATTGACGTACAAGCGCAAGGAAATTAGCATGGAACAGACTCTTAAGTGAAAGGATGAACCAACAAGAGGTAATTAAAATATTTTAATATATTTAAAGTTGATCTAAGTCATTACTCTGCTTTAATTAACATTACTACTGACCATAAATTTGTTTTTCTCTCTCTCTCTCTCTCTATCTCTTTCTCTCTTCGTTTGGTCGGTTAGACTTAACATATCACTCTTCAGAGGTCCAGAGATGTTGTGGTATTATATAAGCGAAAATCCTCTATTCTCATCTTTTCATGGATTTTTGCCCATATCGTGATACGATGGTCAACAGAGAGAGAATGGGGGAGGGGCCTTTTGATATTTGCATATTTAATTAATAATAATCGATTTTTAGAACCTTATAACAGGTTCAATAAACAACAACATCAACAAAATCTTAAATACATTACATATGTGTGCCCCGTACCCAAGACATTTACCTTACTGTGATGACCAGCAACTGCAACTTTGTATCATTGATTATATAAACACTTTAGATAGGTCCCAAGGGAAGTGTAAACATACGGATATGAAGAACGATATTGTAGGTTACTTGGTGCAATTTCAGTTTCAAGGTTTACTATCCAGCCCAATTTCTTTTTCTTTCTCACTCCAGATTTCTGCATATTTTGTACCTTGTGCATGAGAGGGGAGGGGAAAACAGAAAAAGAAGGGATTGAGATTAAATTGTGTACCATGTTAAATTCATTTAGAAAATGGGGATTATTATTACCTTTTATCGTTATTTTTATACCTCACCAATGATTAATGAGTGGAAATACATCACTGATCTATAGGAATAGACCCAACAGCACACATTTCCAAGAATGTTTATGTATGTGTATTATTGCGCCATGGGCAGATCACAATTTGATATACCAATAGTATTGGTATATCAAATTGCTTTGCACCAATACTTTAAAAGCCATGCTATTTTTAATGTATGTGGTATATATATATATATATATATATATATATACACACACACAGTATGCTATTAAAAGAAGACAATATCACTGTATGTCATAACAACTGATTCATAACCTGTTGAACTCCTTAATTTGAGGATAGGTATTTATTCAATTTATTAATTCAATACACACAATACTCCCTCATTATAATACTGCCTTTGTCAGCCATGGGAGCTATACTGCCTTATTGTGAGACCACCTTACAATGAAGTACATGAAACATACAAACTTTACTCCTTAATGAATGGAATCCAAGACAGCTTACATCATGAAGCTCATTATAATGAAGGGTCTAAGAATGAGAGAGTGGTCTTAAGGTAACAAAGAATTCTTGTCCATTTTTTTTCATAAAATCTGCAGTCAAGTTTATATGTTAGTACTATGATACCAGATAAAATAATGTTGCAATAAAATGTTTGTACTCCATAAGTTTTAACACTTGAGGCCATGATATGTTGTAGATGAGCTTGTGTGCTGACTGCCATTTCAGTTACACTAAGTCTTTCACCATGTACAACATTCTAGCTAACCCTGGAAGCATAATAATCTTCATTTTACATCTGACAGCTGCTGAGGACCCCCCCCCCATAAAACATGCATTTGTGTGCATGTAAACTTTCAACAGTTGCCAAAACAATTTGGTACAATGAGTAAATGCTCTTCTATTATGAACAGCAGGGTGCTAAGTGTTCAACACATCAGGTGTATATCTATACTCCCCAATAAACAGCATGTCTTCTTCAGCAAATGCACAATGGTGCACTTTATAAGATTTCCTCAGCCAGCCAATCAGATTCATGAAGACTTCAAGTCAACTTTAAATAATTTTCAATGAACTCATACAAAGCACATTTTGAAATTTAACAAAGTATCATTTCAGATCCAAACATTTCCTCTCTTCCTGTTGCAAAGTTTTTCTAACTTAAAGTAATTAAATATTTTAAGGTTTTTACTTCATGTTTGTGATTCAAAACATTTTATGGCTTAACTGAATCTTTTTATACATGATTATGTTAACTATTCAATGGTCATGTGATTACCAATAAGTCATGAAACATATTCATTCATGCATTATTATGTCGCATGAACTTATGGGTCATGTGACTCAAATCAATTACAGATCTCAACTTTGAGGGCATGAAGTCTTGCTATAAGTAATATGTTTACTGGTATGTCTTTCATCCCCAGTAATTTGATACTGGCTACACTAAGATTCCATCATTAATTTCATACACTGCAGGCAAGATCTATCAAATGTTTTAATGTGTACTTTGGATTAGATTCAGGCTAATTACTTCCTGTTTTAGTGATAGATGTGAATTTACAGATGGAGACTGCAAAAAGTGCATATTGAAAATATTACACCATCCACTTCTTTAAACTATCTGCACCTGCTGTTTCAATTTCTTTCCAAAATGTCTTTAGTATTTTAAGATATTAAAACATGACGAAACTAATTACAGAAAAAATACCATGACACTGATATCTTATGTTTTTTTAAATTTGACTTTAACCACTTTCTTTACTTCCTTCCTTCCTTTAAAACTTGATTGTACTTCTTAAATGTACATCAAAATCTGTGGTCAAACTGTAGTTATCAATCTTACAAGATTTTTTGGGGATGGTTTTAACATCACTTTTAGCACATTACTTGCTATATCATGCTAAGAAAATGGAAGATAAATGTCTTTCCTCAGCACATACTAAGGTAGCCAAACCAAGTTGGCCTAGGTGGGTATCAAACCCATGACTCTTGGATTGCAAGTTGTGGCTTCCATTGTCCATGAAGTCCATCAAAATAAACATTAATTTTTTGTAAAGGCAGGTTTCATTTAAATGCAAAAATAAGTTGCTTAGAACCTTTCAAAATGTCATTAATACATGTGCAAAATCTCAGCAACTTGTAAAAGTAGAGAAGCATGAAATGTGTAAATCTGCATGGGCAGATAGTACTACTGGCAGATGTAAAGCAGCCAACTATTTTGTATACTCAATTACATGGATGCAAGTCTACCAACAGTTTATTACATCAAGATAGAACTGGGTTAATGATGGAACTGTTTTGACAGGCTGTTAAGGCATCAATATTGAAATGATGCAGCAGCTGCACCCTGTCTTACAGAAGGTGTATTAAAATGGAGTGTACTTCCAAGATAACACAAAAACAAATGCACAATTCTCATCCCCTTACAGCTCTGGATAGTTTAATTACATGTTAATACACATTTCTAAAAATGACCAGCAAGATATCAAGATATAAAATATAAAACACTATCATGATATGTAGATAATAATCATACATATCATACTTACATATGTATAACATGCAACTAACTGTGTAATGTGTAAAAGGGTCTATACCATTGTGATATGTATAACATGCAACCAACTGTGTACAGTGTAGAAGGGTCTATATCATTGTGATATGTACAGCATGCAACCAACTCTGATGTGTAACATGCAACCAACTGTGTACAGTGTAGACGGGTCTATACCATTGTGATATGTATAGCATGCAACCAACTGTGTACAGTGTAGACGGGTCTATGCCATTGTGGTATGTATAACATGCAACCGTGTACAGTGTAGAAGTGTCTATACCATTGTGATATGAACAGTATGCAACCAACTACAGTGTAGATGGGTCTATACCATTGTGATATGTATAGCATGCAACCAACTGTGTACATTGCAGAAGGGTCTATACCACTGTGATATGTACAGCATGCAACCAACTGTGTACAGTGTAGAAGGATCTATACCATTGTGATATGTATAGCATGCAACCAACTGTGCACAATGTAAACAGGTCTATACCATTGTGATATGTATAGCATGCAACCGTGTACAGTGTAGATGGGTCTATACCATTGTGAGATTCATGCTAGAAAGTCAATTGAATCCATGAGAAATTTGTTTCATAGCTACCTGTCCCTTTATTTCTTTCCTCTGATTCTTCTATATTTAGAAAATTCCTGTCTTTTTTAATCAAATCAAAGGGGAATTTAATTCTTTTCCTCCAATTTTTAGTTCTATAATAGACCCTAGTGCAGACCCAGATTGGCTACCAAACAATACGCTGGCGGAACTAGGGTCCATACTATGCATAGTTGGATGGGCTATACATGACCAAATATAGTAAATATCAATTAAAATTCACTGGTTGTAGAAAACTTATCCCCGTGTTCATAATCTTGACCCCCAAACATAAATTCTGAGTTTCTTGGCGAAGTCCTTGAGGGTAAGAATGGACCTACAGAATGATTTCAGTAGTATATATGGATTTGTTGGGGGGTTTTTTCATATCAAGTATGAATACAAGTTTAGAATAAGGGGATCTCATAGATTTCTCAGTGTGTGTGTGTCTGTGTGTGTCTGCACATGCATGCATGCATTATGATCCAGATACTAAGTCCATGGACACTATTAATACAACTTGTATGCATTATGATCCAGATACTAAGTCCATGGACACTATTAATACAACTTGCTTGCATTATGATCCAGATACTAAGTCCATGGACACTATTAATACAACTTGCTTGCATTATGATCCAGATACTAAGTTCATGGACACTATTAATACAACCTGCTTGCATTATGATCCAGATACTAAGTAAATGGACACTATTAATACAACTTGCATAATTTGTATTTTAGGACAGATTATCTGTTATGACTCAGGAAGCAAGTCCCTGGAGGTCAGGAAACAAGTCCATGGGGGTCAGAGAAAGACCCAATCCTGCATTTCATTTTCAATATATTTAAATGACTGCTGTTGTAGGGCAGGTTCAGAATCAGATTTCAATAATTACCGATTATGTTTTCACTGTCTTTTTGGAACAAAAACAAATGCAGACATATCAAATTACTATATATGCCATAGGGGAAAAAAATGAAGGGCATATATGCAAGAGCACACATTTCATTCTGTAGCTGACACTGTCACAATTACATGACAGTAGGACATTGATAACATCAATCACAAGAAGGCTCAGCCATGATTTCAAGCATTCTCTTCCCAACAACTCGTGAAAATGGGCCCTAATGCAAAGCATTCTCTTCCCAACAACTCTGGAAAATTGGCCATACTGCAAAGCATTCACTCTTCCCAACAACTCGTGAAAATGGGCCCTAATGCAAAGCATTCTCTTCACAACAACTCTGGAAAATTGGCCATATCGCAAAGTATTCTCTTCCCAACAACTCGTGAAAATGGGCCCTAATGCAAAGCATTCTCTTCCCAACAACTCTGGAAAATTGGCCATATCGCAAAGTATTCTCTTCCCAACAACTCGTGAAAATGGGCCCTAATGCAAAGCATTCTCTTCCCAACAACTCTGGAAAATTGGCCATATCGCAAAGTATTCTCTTCCCAACAACTCGTGAAAATGGGCCCTAATGCAAAGCATTCTCTTCCCAACAACTCTGGAAAATTGGCCATATCGCAAAGTATTCTCTTCCCAACAACTCGTGAAAATGGGCCCTAATGCAAAGCATTCTCTTCCCAACAACTCTGGAAAATTGGCCATATCGCAAAGTATTCTCTTCCCAACAACTCGTGAAAATGGGCCCTAATGCAAAGCATTCTCTTCCCAACAACTCTGGAAAATTGGCTATATCGCAAAGTATTCTCTTCCCAACAACTCTGGAAAATTGGCCATACTGCAAAGCATTCTCTTCCCAACAACTCATGAAAATGGGCCCTAATGCAAAGCATTCTCTTCTCAACAACTCGTGAAAATGGGCCCTAATGCAAAGCATTCTCTTCCCAACAACTCATGAAAATGGGCCCTAATGCAAAGCATTCTCTTCCCAACAACTTGTGAAATGGGCCCTAATGCAAAGCATTCTCTTCCCAACAACTCGTGAAAATGGGCCTAGCTGTTGTGGTAAAGACAAAACAGACATCATTAGAAGTCATGTAATAACGACCATCCATTCAAGGGAGTAGTGACAAGAAGATTTTGAAGTTATTGAGGCAGCCATATTGAATGTATGACTGTCACCATTTTCATTTAAGACCAAAAAACATCATAAGAAGTCTTCCAGTAAAAACTTCATGTCAATATGACTTTTAGATGAAGTCAGGTTCTGATACCACAAGTTTTAAGATGGATGTCATATTGGATGTCAAGTTGGAACCATCTTTTATTTAGGAACAGCTAGCCATCATAAGAAGTATTTTAGTAAATGCTGATCAAGATTTTTAAAATGACACCAATGGCAGCCATATTGGCTGTTAAATCACCATGATTTTTACTGAGGGCAAACTAGACATCATAAGAAGTCTTTTAGTGAAAACCCCATTTCATACAACCATCCATTCAGGAAGAGCTGCAATAACTTGGTGGCTATATTGAATGTCTGAGAAGCACATTTTTCATTTAGGACCAATTATACAATGGAATGTTGTGTGCATGTGTGTGTGTAAGTTTCACAGCAATCCTGCAAGTAGTTCACAACAAATAGCAATAACAGACTTGTATTAATGGATGGACGGACATCGGACATTGGACATGAGACCATCCATTAGCTCTACTGATCACAGACCAGTAGAACTATACAAATAAAACAGGTCACAAATACCTTTACTTGTACCCTGTTTATTCAAGAAATTTAAATATGTATCATTATCACAGGCATCTGCATCATCGAGTTAACAATTTTTGCAATAAATATTCACTTTTCCCAGCATTATATGCTTTGAACTGAGTTGTTGTTCAGTCATACTACATCACTATTTTCTTAAATTTTCTTCGACACTAAATTAACCAAGTCATTTGTTCAGGAGACACTTAATTTAGCTGACATCAAAGTATAGGTACACCACTGATTTTCTGGCAACAGATGGTCCAGCACCTCTTTTAGTCCGGACAAAATTACGAGAGGGCACTTGAAATTCCAGACACCGCCAAATTAGTTTACTGGATGCACACTCATTTGGATTGTTTACATTGCAATTGTTGATGGTGATATTTGTATTCTGTGTGATTCTTTACTTATTTTACTTACATTTAACCCTATCTGTGGCTTCTAAGAAAGATGCAAATGTCAGTGGTGGTGTCAAGCATAAACACCAGTCAATATTGATACAAGATAAAGTAGAACTGTTGAAAAAACTGGACCATGGTGTTTCCATGCGAAAGCTGTGTGACACATATGGTATTGGTTCATCAACTGTTTACAATATAAAGAAGCAGAGGGACAAAATATTAAAATTCTATTCAGACAGTGATTCAAATGAACATTAGAAAAACTATGAAAGATGGTAAGAGTACTGAACATGACCGAGTGATGATGGAATGGTTTCAAAAACGTTGAAGTGATGGAGTGGACTTGTCGGGTAGGATGATAATGGATCTGACTCAGTTCTTTCATAAAGAACTTAAATTAGAACATGAGTGTGACTATAGTGAAGGATGGCTTCAAAGGTTCAAGAAATGTCATGGAATTTCCATGCATAAAGTGTGTGCAGAAAAACAGTCCGCAGACCATGAAGGAGCTGTCCAGTATGTGGACGAATTTCATGTAGTTGATGAGCACCTCAGTCCTGAGCAGGTGTATAATGCAGATGAAACTGCATTATACTGGTGATGCACACCTAGAAGGACTCTATCAACAGAGGACAAGGAAGGGCTTACAGGATTCAAACAGTCTTAGGATAGTTAATATCCTTGGATGCTCAAACGCAGCAGTATGCACAGATGTAAACCACTCGTGACAGGAAAAAGTAAATGCCCTAGGGCCTTGAAAGGTGTTAAAAAAAAAATTCCCAGTAACATACCTTGCTAATAAAAATGGCTGGATTACCACCGTGATTATGTTAGAATGGTTTGAAAATTTGTGTGTGCCTGAAGCCAGAGCACACTGTACATCTGTAGGCCTGCGGGAAGACTACAAAATTATAATTATTCTGGACAAATGTTCAGCTCACCCCAAAGCTTACCTCCTGTGTAAGAAAAATGTTTATACAGTGTATTTACCCCCAAACTGTACATCACTTATCCAGCCTCAAGACCAAGGAATACTGCGATCTATGAAGGCTAAGTATCGCTCACTTTTCATGCAACGCTATGTTAGATATGGTTAATGTTGGAAAGTCTGAACAGCCATTTATTAAAGAATTCAACACGACATGCTGTGGTTTATTGATCGTGGCTGGGAGAAGGTAATAGCGTCAACACTAAAGAAAGGCTGGCATAAGTTGTGGCCTGCCTTGATGTTTGAAAATAAACCTGATGAAAGTGTTGGCAATGATTTCACTGGATTTAATTTACCAAAGGAGGAAGAAGTTGTTCACGAGTTGCTTGATCACGCAAAAAGTGTTACAGGACCTAATGCCAAGGATATAGCAAGTAAGCTTAATGAAGAAAATCTGGCCGAGTGATGAATGTCGACGAAGAAATGTGTTTTTTCTCACCATACTGATTCTGAAATTATAGACATTGTTCTGAATCCTGATAAAAACAACAAAAAGAATGAAGATAACAGCAATGAATATGAAACAGATGTAGCTGAAAGACTTACTGTTGACAAGTTAATTGAGTTGTTGGGTGAATTAATCAAAGGGATAGAGCAATGTACTTTTGTGATGGAACAAGAACCAATGAATTTTTATTTGATGCATGAAAAGTTACACAAGGAAAGGTCAAAACACATGAAACAACTTTGCTTGGATGAAATGTTTAAAAATACAGCCAAGAAGAATGTGTATCAGAGCAGTACATCTGAAAATCCTGTGGCTTCAACTTCAAGTACCCCGGATGTCCCACCTGCAGCATCAAATATCCATGATGAAGCAACCAACTATGTAACAGACAATAATCCTGACAGCCCTCAACTTCCAGACCTTTGTGATTAATTCTACAGTTCTAGGAAATTTCTAACATTTGCCACTTTGGGAGTGGTAGTACAGCAACATTCCTAGCAAGAACAGTAATTATTAAACCTGTTTCATTTATACCTGAATTGTTGAATTATTATTACGTGACCTCGGTTGGTCTGGCAAAACTGTTAATCCGGCAAGGCTTTGGAACCAAGGGTGCCAGAAAATTGGTGGTGTTCCTGTAGTAGAAAACTGTGCTGGTCTGACCAAACAATAAATTGTTCAAATTAAATAATCCTAGACAAAAGAATACTTATTGCAGATAAATTTAAAATATGACCTGAGCCCTTGTGACCATTATCAGCCTCCCTGTTACAAACCTTCTCCACTGTGGTTTGAATTCCCATGCCTGAGTAACTATTCTCCTCTTGAGTTTACATGTATTTTCCACATCTGAGTCATCATTTTTTCCTCTCTGTACACTACTTTTAACATAAATGCATTTAGTGTTTTCACTAAGATTTTATCTTCTCTTCTTTCGATTGTTTTTATCAATGATCAATTGTGCTATTTATTGGTGATCAAGTTAATCAAAATCAGTAGAACATTTATGTAAAATGAATCATCTTATGCTTTTTTGACAAGGAGTATACTCTATTTAGTAGGCCTGATTCAGTCTAAAATCATCATTAATTATACTGTACCTTCTATTTAGCAGGCCAGGGAAGGGCCTGATTCAGTCTAAAATTATTATTAATTCTATTGTATCTTCTATGTAGCCGACTGGGGATGGGCCTGATTCAGTCTAAAATCATTATTAATTGTATTGTACTTTCTATTTAGCAGGCCAGGGAAGGGCCTGATTCAGTCTAAAATTATTACTAATTATACTGTACCTTCCATTTAGCAGGCTGGGGAAGGGCCTGATTCAGTCTAAAATCGTTATTAATTATACTGTACCTTCTATTTAGCAGGCCAGGGAAGGGCCTGATTCAGTCTAAAATTATTAATAATTATACTGTACCTTCCATTTAGCAGGCTGGGGAAGGGCCTGATTCAGTCTAAAATCATTATTAATTATACTGGACATTCTATTTAGTAGGTTAGAAAGGGCCTGATTCTGTCTAAAATCATTATTAATTATACTGTACCTTTTATTTAGTAGGTTAGAAAGGGCCTGATTCAATCTCAAGTTGTTATTAATTTTACTGTAATTTCTATTTAGTAGGATTGTGAAGGGCCTGATTCAGTCTAAAATCGTTATTAATTATACTGTACCTTCATTTTCTTAAGTCTTTTGAGAGCGAGTTTTCCAGAACCAAGATGAAAAAAGAGTATCACTGGAGAAATGGCAGTCTACAATGAACCCTGTTGAGTGTGCGCTAAATATGAGTTGTACGAATATACACAGACAGGATCTTTGCATGTCATGATATCTGACATAACAGCCACATTGTGTACCCATCAAAATGAATTAATGGGTAAATTTGTGGAGTTGACACTGATCATAATAATCACACATCACCAACACCATAAACAGTACTAGCTCTTCATCTCTGTTCAGAGCTTAATCTGTTGTCTTCAACATTAAAATCATGATAAGTAAAGCTACATTCATCTTTGAGACTGATACAATCTATAAAGTTCAATGAAAGTCCAGGGTCAAAAGTCCCAAAATGTAGGGTCCAGATCAAGAAGCTCAAGTTCCTGGAAGCAAGCACTCTTGCTACAAAGGCTTCTTGTGGTAAGTCCTAAGAAATCATGATATTTTAGCAGTTGATTCCACAAGGCATGATGAAATTGAGAAATGTGTTCTCAAAAGGGTCATTTTATTGTAAACAAATTGGTGGAGGCACTTATTAAGGCATGTGTGGGTATGACATTAAATATGGTGTGTGGTTCAACCCTTAAAATTAGAAAGTATCTGAGGCATTCAGTGCAACAACAGTTTCATTTTGTGTCTGATGTAGGTAAATACTGGCCTGTGTGTAGCAGGTCATCAAACCAGATCTGGCAGACAAGATATCAGGCCAGTAAATATAACTTTCGCCTTCAGGCAAAATCCTCTTTAAAACATCGAGTCAAAACAACTTTACAGAAATACTGGCCATATCAACTTAATATGAATTAAGTATTATTCTGTATAATACATGACACCTAATCAAGATCCTGAAAGGTTGAATGTGTGCCTCCAACGAAAAACTGAGAAACTAAACTATCTGTAGTCTGAGCATTATTTTTCTTCAGTACCTGTAAGGGGCCCCTCAACTGCAAAGTACAAGCACTCAAAAGATACACAGTGTCTGAGTTAATCTTCACTCCATATGGCAATAATTTATATTTTTTTTTTTACCACAACCAAATATATATTTTCAATCCATAAAGATGTATCCTTTAGATATATCAACTGAAAAAGTTTTTTAAAACTGAAGTATTAAACAGATGTATAATGATATATTAATAATATCAGTACATATCGGTGCATTACCATAATGCAATATTATTGCTACATATTCTTCCACATGTATTTTAAGCCCATCTATTCCTCTGTCTGGTTATCCAACTATTTTCTTCTACTCAAAGCACTGCTTGGAATCAAGGAAACATCATAACCAGTCAAACATTTGTTTCTGTAATGGCTGACAATCATCCTTTTTAAATTAGCTTGAACCAGATCATACACTTAATAAGCAGTATAATAATAATAATAATAACAACAACAATAATAACAAAAGTCCCTTAACTGACTGATGCTCTACTGGGCAAAAAGAATTTACAGGAGTTCAAAATAGTACCATTTCTTTCTTTTAACTGCTGAGTGATGAAACCATCTCTGATATTCTTCAGCAATAACAAGACTTTCAAATTAGCTGCTCTGCTGGACGGACATACTGGATGTAAGATTAGCACCATATTCATTTAGGACAAAGCAGACATCATCAGAAATCTTTTGGTGAAAACCCCATATCATAATGATCACCCATTCAGGGGGAGGAGTGACAGGAAAATTTTCACAACAAGCATCATGGCAGCCATTCTGGATGTACAATTTGAAACCATGTTCATTTAGAACCAACTAGGTATCATAACTTGGGATCAATTATCACAGATTAGGGCTCCAAACCAGAACTACTTTGCAGGATTGCCCAGACAACAGCAGCAATAACAAGGTTGAGACCAATATGGAAAGATACCAACATTGCTTTTGGTTCCAAAATAAGGCTGATGTGCTCGATTGTCATATCCATCTTTCTGTATGCTTGTGAAATATGGACGCTCAGATCAAATATACAAAGAGGGATTCAAACCTTCAAAATGAGATGCTACCTATTGACCACTGTAAAAAAGTGCAAACTGCAGTGGTACAGTCATGTCTCAAGATCATCTGGACTGGCAAAAACAATCTTGCAAGGCACAGTGCGAGGGTGCAGAAGAAGCAGCAGACAGAATAAGAGGTGGGAAGACAACATTAAGGAGTGGACAGGCATGGATTTGGAGATTCCCAAAAGGGCAGTAGAGAACAGGGAAAGATGGAAAGAATTGGTTGCAAAGTCAACTGTGGTGCCCCAACGACCTCATGTTTTAACAGACTGATGATGATGATGATGACGATGATGAGGTATCATAAGCCATGGTCGCTATATTAAGAGTTCATTTTTATTTAGGAACAAGTAGGCACCATAAAAACTCTTCTGATGAAAACCACATGCCAACATGGCTTTCCATTTAAGTATCGTAAGCAAGATTTTCAAGATGGCCACATGTATTGTATGCTTTTGAAGTTCTGTAAACATTGCTTTTGATGAAGAGTCAATACATGGATCCAAAATAACATGTGCTGCCCTGTTCCTGAAGCTTATCAAATCTGTTAAGATGAGATTTGGCACAGTAACTTTCGCCATACATTTGAACAAAAATCCACTGAAAGATGAAAATATACACTGCAACACAGACTGCATGTTTCTGTAGGTAAACATTTTTGAGTTGGGCAATTCTAGATGAGAGTGCTATACAAATATTGTCAATATGGTTAACCCATTGTAAATTATTTGCCAATAGATACACCTAAAGGCTTTCCAACCATGACATTTTCTACCTGCCAATTCTTATTGAAAGAAAAAGTTTCAGGTTTCCGAACAAATGCAGCTTTTGTGACATGACCAACATCATACATTTGGTCTCCCCCCCCCCCAAAAAAAACAAGGAACAAAACTGGTACAACATGTTATTTTTCATGATAAAACTTACAGGTTCAGCAAATGACACCGACAGTTGGTAAGATGTGTGTTTTCAGCATGGATGCATTTCATATCAACATATACTGCAATACAATCAATACTATTTCATGTGACAATGCTCACCCTTTATAGTTACAAGTAGCAGGAGCTAAATTGTATACATATACAAAAATGAAGACAAGGTATTGATGTTTTTCCTGCTGAAATATTGCTTTGGGCATTAAAAGGAAAACAAAAAAGTTTTCAGCAAGAGGCCCAACTGGGCTTGATATCGCTCAAGAGGCTTACATAAATTCAGAGATGACCAGATGCAAGAACACAACCCTACATAAAAATGTCTCCCAAACTTTATATAATGTTGATTTCACCTACTCTACTAAAGTCCAATAAAAATAAACATATCAGTGTGTTCATTAATTTTACAAGTACAAGGGTTTTCCACAAAAATAGGAGGGGTCTTAATATTTATCAACTTCAAAAACATGTATTGATTTACTGAATACAGGGGGGTGCTAGCACCAAAGTTGCCAGTTTAAATCCCCAGACCCCAGCACCTAATTACACCACTGACATACATCATCCAAAATCTTAAAAGAGACCAGAAATAAATTTTTTCCTTTTATGTATGTAATTCTCTACAAATTTTAATTCGACTGTAATGTTTATAAATTGCATATCGTAGGCAGGTAGTGATTATATTGTGCGGAAGATACCATGATTCCATAAATTGCAGAGTTTTTCCAAGTTTTGAAGAGACGACAGATCACGTTTTCCCGTGACACAATACTAGCCAGTCCTTAAATAGAAACAGAAACATGGTGAGTGAGACAGACAGGAGGAGACCAGATTTGGGTTGCACATTCAAAAGTTGAATCTGTTTCCGAGAGATGCTCATAACTATATCTGTTGAACTGTGTGTTAAGAATTTTAAAAAAGCAATGTAATTTTAAAATAAATACTTATACATTGTGTGCTGTGCAAAAATGTGATAAGGATTAAGTGATGGTGCCCAATGTAAAAATTAAAAATTTACCACAATGCAATCAATTCATTTAAGAAGGATGAGATTCAATTGTATTATACGTAAATGACATATTCATTACCTACCCCCAACACACCACCTAAGGACTAATATTTTGAAAATATACATCCAACTCTGAAACACAGAGATAATACTGAATTCTGGGCAAAGAGACTAGAATGGAGACCGACTTGTGTGTGAAACAATATCCATTACCGAGGAGGTGTAAGAGGCATTGAGAATGGTTTTCATCAGTCGTAACTTAAGCATTAGTTTTTCAAAAAAAAAAACACAAATAAATCTGCAAAGCAGAAATCGTAAGTAATTAATTTAAACATTAAGAAGCTTCCTTTTTATGGTTCAATTACATGGTATTTTACATGCAGGCTACAGTTAGCGTATTGACAAATCTGATAATATATGCATGTATGGTATAATAGTTTATGTACTGTACTGGTCAGTGCTCAAAGAAAATTTCTTTAGGCACAGGCCCCGGGCTGTGACTTGGATGAACTCACAAGCCCTGACTGAAATTCCACAAGACCGGACAGTTCATACCTGTCAACTTTCAAGCCGGGAGAAAAACCTCCCGATTTTGGGGGTATTTCCACACCTACCTCCCGATCTAGTAATATCTCCTGATTTTTCGCAGAAAATTCCCGATTATTACATTATGTCAGTCAATTTCATTTCTCAGAAAAAAAACACCACCAAACCATACATAAATAGATATAACGTTTGCAATCCACAGATGCCATATTCTATTTTATCACTTGTGAATATTGTAGTAACGAAATCAGTGCTGGATTTAGGCTTAAGCTAAACAAACTACAGCTTAGGAACTCACAGTCTGAAGGGGTCTCTCAAATTTATTTTATACCAAATAGGGCCTCTACAGCTTCCCATAGCTTGGGGCCTCGCTATGTCTAAATCCGGCAATGGACGAAATAATTAATATCACATGACAGTTCTTTTCTTCAATAAATAGAATGTTAAGATTAAACATTATTCACGTTGTTGTTGTTGTAGGGTTTAACGCCATTTTTCAGCACAAGATAGGCTATACATGGTGGCCAGTATAATTGGTGGAGGAAGAACCCTGGAAAACCCCGGGAAGAACCACCGACCCACGAGAAGCTACTGGCAGGTTTTCTCACATGCCCACGTTAGCCAAGCCCAAGACTCGAACTCATGCAGACAGAGGTGAGATGGCAGTGATCCGTAACGGTGGGTGCTTTAGACCACTCGGCCACTCGGGGCCCCCCATTATTCACGTAAATTTCAGATTTTTTAAAACCACTACAATAGTACTGTAGTAAAAAAAAAAAAAAAATAATAAAATTGTCACCAATTAGCTTAAATCCCATGAATGATCACTGTGAATCCTGTGTAATTTTCTCTGCAAAAAAAGTCACATCTCCATTTCCGCCAAAGAAATTTGGCCAGTTAACACCTGACATTCCTCTACCGTAAAGTTTAATTACCATGACTAAATTAAAAGATGGAATAAAACAAAATATTCCATGCAATATATGTGCCCCCAAAAAACTAATTCAGAATAAATATTTTCATTCAGTAAACAGTGTTACATACCTTAAGACTTAAACCTAAGGAAATAAGGTGGGACATAAAACATGGGAAAAACAGTTGCCACATGTACGGTAACTTGTGACTGCAGATTTGAGCTGTCAAAATGAAGTCCTATAGGGGTCGTAAGTTACAACAAAATAGGGAATCATTTATTTGCCAATCAATTGCTGGTGCTTACATACACACACTGTCGAACATGGTCTAAATGGCAGTCCTTTTCACAAGATAAATACAAGGATAAGAATTAACTGTTAATTAGTCACACTGGCTTTATTGCTTGTGTAGTTAAGTCAAAACTTTAGCTATTTTGCAGTTTAGCCACAGCTGACCAAAATATGAAATAAGGGGCTTGTCCTGGGGGATTTAAGGCATATCACGGAGAAATGGCGCATCCCTTAAGCGCTTACAATTTGGGGCAAGGGGGTGGGGTTAACAGTCGCCTCCCCCCAATTTCTATTGTCAGCCAGTTAATGTGAAACTTTGATTTATACCTGACCTCTTCTTTTAATCACTGCTATTTAAACTGCCCAAAGGATAGTTTTATATCAGTTCCAGTCACTACAGGTTACACGTACTACATGTAACTGGCATAGACTGAAAAGGACTTTTTGTTGTTTTTTTTAAATAAATTTTTTTTTAAAATTTTAAGATTATTGAAAGTTGTGTTTTCTCGAAACACAACCATGTCAGGGGTTTAGAATCTTATTTTTAGCAAAGCTTCCACTTCATTAAAATCAGATCTCAATTTCACCTAGGACAGCGGTGATTTGATTTAGATTGTGCCGTGTTATGGCATGTATGTCAACACATGTCAATACATGTATGTCAATACATTTACTCATTTCTTCAGGCAAACAATTTTTTTCGACAAGCCCAATGGGCACCTCACTTTAAATACAGGATGGACCCGAACTAAAATTAGAGGGACCCCGAGTGTCAGGCTATCAAATTTTTAGTACTGCTGGTGTAGATAAAAGATCTGTGAATTGATTGTTGCATTTTGTGGTCACTTACTCGGCCTTCTGCCTATTTTTGTAACTCACACATTTAACACTTTTCCCAGGATTTAAAATATCCAACGGTATGTCTGGAACAGCACCAACTTTTAGTCTAGGCCTAGCATTTGCATATCCTAGAGTGGCCATTTTTTCAGGCTCCCTCTCGTAACATTCCTTTGAGAAATGTAATGAGCACAGAGGGCTGTATGGTGTTTGAAATCAACTCACTTGCAATAATGTATCCATACTTTCTTTATGTCTTTATCTTTTAGAAATGAAAAAAAATTGTCCACAGCCTTTTCTTAATGTGCCATTACACCCGTAAGCAATGCAAAACGACATTGTCTTTTACACTGGCAACTGCCAGTTGGGATGCTGGAGTCGCTACTATGACGTCACATCACAAAAGTAACTGAATAGGCACGGAAATTTTGCATATGAGGTCACGGAAATTCAGTGCCTTGAAGATGTGCCAATAGTTAACTATTGTCATTACGGTTGCAGATGATACTTCAGAATAAGGTTTTCTTCTATAGTGCTTTTATTATTATTCTATATTTCCATTGATTTCTGGTCTCCTTTAATTAGCAAGTTTTACTGAAACTGAACAAAAAATATAGTCTCTAGTTCTAGAGGTAACAAGCTCAGCCAATCAGATGCAAGATCATCTCATTAATATGCACCGCTTTTGCCTACAGCACAACCTAGGACAATGATGAGTCTTGAGACAAGTTTACTTGCCAAGTTGGAGCCAAATCCATCAAAAATGTGGTCTTCAAAGCAGTAACAATTAAATAAATGATTACCCCATGAAAATCTGTACATCTTGCTCAAAAATCAAACTGATCTAACAGCTTGGTGATATAAGGCTATTTAAGTCTGAAAAAAACTTAACAGAAAGAGTTACAACATTGCTGACATGCTCAACCAATCAGAAGCAAGATCACTAGTATGTGTGGATCTCACTCATAACTGTATTTATCCAAGATCTTCTTGGTTCCAAGTTCTCTGAATCAGAAACAGAGTGGTAACAATCCAATCAGATGCAATCAATATGCATGGATCTCACTCATTATCAAACTCATCTGAGATCTCACTGAGATATGTTTACATAAAGTCTGAACCAGATACGAAATATGGCTCTCTGAACAGTAACAAGCTCAATCAATCATACACAAAAGAACCTCAGTAGCCTCATTAATATGCAAGAATCTCACTCATAAACAATCTACCAAATATACTCATGTATAAGCTGAATAATTTAGGAAAAAAAGCCTGGAAGAGGGGAGGTCATTTTATCTGCAAGACTAGGTCTAAACTTGAAAATGTTTAAGTTTCCTTGTTGACTATCAGTATATAATGTTATTGCAGGTCACCGAAAATTAGATCACCTGAACTCCCAGGACCTTCTGTACTGAAACCCCATGTGGAGATGACCATCCATCCAGATGAAGTAGCAATAACAGGATTTTTCAATATGGTTGGACTTATGGGTTGGCTCATGCATGGGTCATGCATTTTTATAGTTTTACCTATTCAGCTGGGGGGAGGGATCGGCTTACAAGCGAGTATATACAGTAATCCAAGATCCTGATGGTACAAGTGCATATTCAGTGTCTGTTCAAAACCAGATCAGAAATATGACTTTCTGGTGATAACAAGCTCAGCCAATCAGATGCAAGATCACCTCAATAATATTGTGATCTCACTCATTATATTTTAAATCTTGATAGTGCAAGTCCATATTCCAAGTCTGATCAAAACTGGATTAGAAATATGGCCTCCTGGGTAGAATCAGATGCAAATTAATGTTATTAAAATGTGTGTTCTTGCTCTTTACCAAACTCATCCTAGATCTAAATTATATAAACCCATATTCCAAGTCTGACTGAAATCAGATAACAATGCTGCCTACTGAATTGCAACAAGCAATTGTTCATGGATGGATGATGGATGACGGATGCAGCTCCACACTTGGCATCACAGCTAAATGAGCTAAAATCTGGATTCAAAGACAATAAATTATAATTATTCCTATCTTTTTATCTCATTTTGGAGACAACAAAATTCTGCATACCAGCACTGAGTGTATCCGTTGAGATGGGTAAACCACACTGGGCAGCAGCTACCAGCTTTAGGGCAATATAAAACTGACTTCGGCCAAAGTGCCCTAGTCGCTTTGCCCCACATGATTCTGTCACCTGCAAATATTACAAAAACAAGTTAGTGCTATAAAGAACATTTAAAATTATGCTTTATTTGTATTTTTCTAACAAAATATGAATTCACATTTATGAACAATGGATGGAATGAAAAATGAATGGGGAATAAATCTGTGGCAAGTGCTGACAATTGCTGCTTGTCTTAAAGAAAATGAAGAAAATGAAATCAGCACGAAATCAGAAGATGAAGCATTTTACCTTGTGCTAAAGTAACAGAATGTCCTAAATATGCATAACCCTAAGAAGATTGTTTTACCATGTGCTAGAGTGACACAGAATGTCCTAAATATGCATAGCCCTAAGAAGATTGTTTTACCATGTGCTAGAGTGACACAGAATATTCTAAATATGCACAGCCCTAAGAAGATTGTTTTACCATGTGCTAAAGTGACACAGAATGTTATAAGTATGTATAGCCCAAAGAAAACTGTTCTACCATATGCTAAAGTGATATAAATGAAGTGAGATCTCTATAGAAATCTTTCTGCAAAATATGTTGAGTGCACAGCCTCTAAAAGTATGATCATGCCATGTGTATTTTGCCTGTTCTTTATAAAGGATTTTCTCCCTCATTGGCATACATACTAGTTTATAAACCCAACTGAAAAATGCACATATCCAAATCTTGGTCTATGCAGTTTGTTAGGAGAAAACAGTAGAACAAACAAAATGGTTCCTGATCTACATGTACATTATGCTACAGCATATCAAGGTCTATTGTTTTTTTTTTTTGCAGTTGGAATTATCTTACAAAGTATGTGGTACATCAACAGTCACATCCACTTTATTTGAAGGACTGTGACTATCACCTGGAAAATCATAGCATGACCTCTCTTTCTTGTCTACAATCTAGACAAATTCAGGAAGAACTTTTCCTAAATGTTAAGGAACCAAACATCCAAGAATAGGTTTATCTTTATATTAGTTTAATATTATCACAATGGAAACTGGGTTTTGGTATTCCAGTAATGATAATACAGAATAGAGGCCAAGTATTTTCCCTTATAATAGATGTATAGTGTACAGTAGTTTAGAAGTAAAGCAAAAATACAACATGAAAATGAGATAAAATACAAACAGATTTTGAGAAAAAAATACAGCTAGGTAATGACATAAAAATACAACTAGGCAATGAGATAAAAATACAACTAGATGATGAGATAAAAATCTGACATATTTAAAAATATGTAACAAGCCGACTGCTGTCCAAGCAATCAAACCTAATTGACTTAATCAGGTGCTATTAAGAGGTTAGTTCACCTCCAGTATGGGAGAAAATAACACAGCTGAGGTAATTGTCCCTGCCTTTAACAGTCCCCTTTGCCAGCCATTATCACTTAGTATGAAGAATTAAATCAATTACTTGCTTTCATATTTTCAAAAAAGTTTTTATTTTCAACTGACACAGAAATAAGGCTGGAAGTTTAAACTCTTTTCAAAAGGTTTGTTTAAAATGCAGCTTAATGTCTGAAATAAGTGTAAACCAGTCTACAATTCTGGCATTTCAGTGCTTAATTACACTAAATATTCTGTTGAAAACTCAAATGTTTTCAAGAACAGAAATGTGAAAGACATCTGATTAAATAGTTAGTGGTCATAATGGTCAAATTATTCTTCAGATTGATCACATATCTTATTATCTTGTCCTGTATTTATTACATTCCATAAATACAATACTGTCTTGTCCTGTATTTATTACATTCCATAAATATGTTCCTTTTATCTTGTCCTGTATTTATTACATTCCATAAATATGTTCCTTTTATCTTCTCCTGTATTTATTACATTCCATAAATATGTTCTTTGTATCTTGTCTTGTATTTATTACATTCCATAAATATGTTATTATTATCCTGTCCTGTATTTATTACATTCCATAAATATGTTATTATCTTCTCCTGTATTTATTACATTCCATAAATATGTTCTTTTTATCTTGTCCTGTATTTATTACATTCCATAAATATATTTTTTGTATCTTGTCTTGTATTTATTACATTCCATAAATATATTCACAATTATGTGGGTAGAAATTTTAGTGTGAAATTAGTACACTGAAGAGACAGCATCCTGAAGACTGTCTAAACACTTGTGTCCCATTAGAGGTCACTAATCTGTTTGACAATGTCATCTTGTCAGTAAACAGGCATGCTGGCTATCACTAAAATGTGGAGAGAGGATGGTAACAATTTGCATCATTTGTATCCTGAATAAGCCCACAACCACTATTATGACTTTGTGTACAAGAAAGAGTTTGGTATTGACAAGCATATACTCTGACCAAAGTGGACATCAGTTATGTTACATCCCAAAATATCATTATATCAAATTGTCTTTGATTTGTGTATCCACTAAACTTTCAAATGAACATCATAAGGAAGTGAAATTAAAGGGTCACTAAGTCTAGTTTATTGATGTTTTATTACATCAGATAATGACAGCTTAATTCAAAGGTGACTAGGACTAGTTTAAACACTGTTTATTTAGCAAACAATCTATAGTGGTGTCGCAGACTAAGTGTAGTCATTATGTGTTCACTATTGTTTACACAATCGATGGCCACAAAACAGAACAAAAAGTGTGTGAAAACGTATCTCCTGAACTTATCAAAAACCCTGTAACAGAATGACTGCCACAGGGTATGTATCAGATACATAGCAGTCCTCCACATTTCTTACCTATATTGTGTTGTGGTATGTCGGCATATCTTTAAAACAAAATATGTCACGGTGTGTCAGCATATCGTACCTTCAAACAAAATATGTCATGATATGTCAGTATATCATACCTTAAAACAAAATCTGTCATGGTGTGTCAGCATATCTTACCTTAATACAAAATATTTCATGGAGTGTCAGCATATCATACCTTAAAACAAAATATTTCATGGTGTGTCAGCATATCTTACCTTAATACAAAATATTTTATGGAGTGTCAGCATATCATACCTTAAAACAAAATATTTCATGGTGTGTCAGCAAATCATATCTTTAAAACAAAATATGTCATGGTGTGTCAGCATATCATACCTTAAAACAAAATATGTCATGGTGTGTCAGCAAATCATACCTTTAAAACAAAATATGTCATGGTGTGTCAGCAAATCATACCTTTAAAACAAAATATGTCATGGTGTGTCAGCAAATCATACCTTTAAAACAAGATATGTCATGGTGAGTAAGCAATGCACCTTGAAAACAAAATATATCATGGTGTGTATGCAAATTATACCTATACAACAAACTCTGTAAAGCCTAGTCCCTAATTAAGAAAGAAATATGCTAAAAACAACACCTAATATTTATCATTATCCTCAAAAACTTGCTCTAAATCAAATAAAACTTCACCATCTGACTTTTCCAGAAATGCCTGTCAACTGTCAATTAGGTATTAGGTATTTCCAAGGTAAAGCTGCTTGGTGTCCATAGATAAATAATTTTGAAGAAAAAAAACAGAAGAGTGTAATAAAATATTGTTGTTAGAGGAATTCTAAATTTATTTATTTTTAAAGAAAACAATAATATTTTATCATAAATCAGTTTGAAAGGAAACCCATGAATTATGGAAAGTTACTGTTAATACATGTACTAACACTGCACCAAATCTTAAAAGAAAATGACATATTTCCAGTACATTTAATAATTAGGCACCTCTTTCTTTTTTTTATCACAATCTGCTCTCTCTCCTTTGAATGTTTTTATATTCAATTCACAAATATATGGCCACCACATTAGTTTTTGGCAAAATCGTCCAACAAGAGCCATTAGAATTTCAGGTTCCCTGTTATGTAATATCTGTATATACCACAAAGCAGGTATTTTAGCAGTGAAGAACATTTAGTGATTCTTAAGTCTCAAAATGAGATTGCAAAATTCCTACCTATCTGAAACATGTACATGCAACCTGATCCCATATCCATTGTCACCTCCCTAGACCAATAACCCTTAAAAAATAACTTGCCACAATTTAAATACCTCTGTTTTGACAAAACAACTTTTAAATAAAAAAAATACATGTATACATGTGTGTGAATAGGACTGCATGCTCCAAGTATAGATTATGGCCTGTAGTGTGATTTGTGATTCAGTGTAATAGGCAGGAGGAAGAGTCCTGGATGATCCTGGGAAGAATCAATGACCCACAAGAATCTACTGGTAAGCTTTCTCACAAACCAACATTGGTTGAGCCAAGACTTGAACCCATGTGGGCTTAGGTGAGATGCAAGTGATCTGTGAAGGTGAGCACCTTAGACCACTCAGCCACCCCAATGGCCCGTAAGCTTTTCAAAGTGAAGGAGGACTGGCCTAGTAATCACAAAATCCTTACCTTCACTCAAACACTATTTCTTTCATTTACATCATCTTAATGTCAAGTATAAGTTTCAGTAAACCATACATACTTGCTCATGAACCTGGTCCTACTGCAAATGGCATTGACACTGATCTGCTGTAGATCTGGGTCTATTCAGTTTTTGTAAGGAGTAATCAGCAAAATAAACAACACAGACAGCTCTCTTCTGGCACATTAAGTGATGGCAGATCAGGATTTGTGTTGCTTGACCCTACTTAAGTGATGGCAGATCATGATTTGTGTTGCTTGACCCTACTTAAGAGATGGCATTTCAGGATTTGTGTTGCTTGACCCTACTTAAGTGATGGCAGATCAGGATTTGTGTTGCTTGACCCTACTTAAGAGATGGCATTTCAGGATTTGTGTTGCTTGACCCTACTTAAGTGATGGCAGATCAGGATTTGTGTTGCTTGACCCTACTTAAGTGATGGCAGATCAGGATTTGTGTTGCTTGACCCTACTTAAGAGATGGCATTTCAGGATTTGTGTTGCTTGACCCTACTTAAGTGATGGCAGATCAGGATTTGTGTTGCTTGACCCTACTTAAGAGATGGCATTTCAGGATTTGTGTTGCTTGACCCTACTTAAGTGATGGCAGATCAGGATTTGTGTTGCTTGACCCTACTTAAGTGATGGCAGATCAGGATTTGTGTTGCTTGACCCTACTTAAGTGATGGCAGATCAGGATTTGTGTTGCTTGACCCTACTTAAGAACAATGTTCATAAGATACTCAGTTTACAGTTTTTGTAAACACCAGGCAGATACTTGCATTTCTCCCAAATTAACGGACAACAATGTTTCAATTACAGCAATTTCAGGAGAAAGCAAATGAATATTATTCCAAAGGATTAAACCAGGGAAAACGGAAAATGATTTCCAAGATTAAATAACTACTTGAGGGCAAAGAAAACACTACTGTATGTTAAACTTCATTTATAGGTGAACATTTGGTGCAGAAGCAGTTATTTATTGCTTGGACTTTGTGTATCTGTTAGAATAGTGACAGGAAAAGAGACTTTGAAGTAACAGTATATATGGGGTGTGATGTGGCCCTCCAAACTCTGGTGAAGTGGTGGTATAGATGAGATATGATGTGGCCCTCCAGACCCTGGTGAAGTAGCAGTATAGATAAAGTATGAAGTGGTACAGATGGGGTATGATGTGTCTCACTTGTCAGTTGGGGTATTTTGAACCAGTATACAAACAGTCATACCTACTCATTCATCATCCTAATTATGAAAAACAGCTGTGATAACTATAAAGATGGCTTGCTTGCTAGATTAAGGGAACATACACCTATGCTTTGTCATTTATCACTACAGCATTAAAATAGGAATTAAAATCTTAATACAAAGATAAACAAAGAAAGTGTAATATCCCACTAAGTGAGCAATAAGACTGTAAGATGCATTGTCCAAGGCAAAGTTTGTGTTTCTATCTCATGACAAAGAGTGTGCAATAAAAACATGGGCATTTCAAAATTATGCCAACTGGATAGAAAAAAATATGAAATGATTCTCATTTGCATGTCATTAGATGCTGACTTTATACAATGGATTCAGTTTTCTATTCAAAACAGTGAAAACAGATTACCTAATCACTGAGTAGTAACAGGACATTATGAAAAGCTATGAAAAGCTCCCTTAACAGAATTTTATTCATCATATAACTTGAGTAAATCTGCTTTCCTTAATCTGACATTACAATATTTCACTGGCAATGCATCTGACATAATCTTCCAATTTTATACTCTGAATTAAATAGTGGAGGCCATTAGTTCATTTCAGAGAATGAGGGAAGAGTGCTGATGATACCGCAAAAAGACTTTATTCAGATAAAGGTGAGAAAATATTTTAAGTTGTATACATTCAAAATTATTAATGTGAAATTACTGAAACATGGAAAAACATGCCCATACATGAAAACAAAACATGTCCATGAAATCAAAAACATGTACATGTAATCACAAAACATGTACATGTAATAAAAAAAAATTAAATGGCATGAAATATTAGGTTATCAAAACATGATATGACCCTTTTTTGAGAATATCAGGGGCCCTCTGCCCCATATCCTAAACTGCACCCTGATGATATTCATAATTCATTTAAATGGAACATGACTGCTTTGTGGTTAAGTAACTGATTTTGATGTAGTGTAATTCCCTCTAAGATGCAATTTTTTTTCAATGCTTGATAAATGGGCATTTGAAATATTCATCATATTTGTGGTGTATGGTGGGCAAAATACTGATCCAGCCCATGGTCTGGTTTTATCCATTAATTTACATCATAGATTGGAGTCTAAGATTCGGCGAATGTGGATATGTGAGAAAGCTTGCCAGTAGCTTCTCGTGGGTCGGTGGTTCTTTCCGCGGATTTCCCGGTTTCTTCCTCCACCATTAATACTGGCCGCCATGTATAGCCTATCGTGTGCTGAAAAATGGCGTTAAGCCCCACAACAACAACAACAACAACATCATAGATTGTGGCTTTAAAAAAAACATTTATCTTGCCTGCACCCTGGAGTAAATTGCCCATGCCTGGTGTAACTGCTTCAAATCACATACAATGTATCGTCTACATGTACATCTATATCTGAAATATGTACACCATTCATGGTTTAATGGATAGTGTATGGTACCCTGCATTGAATTTTTTATCGAAGATATCATTTTGGATGTAAAGTTGGTCATAAGAGCCAAATTAAATAGAATCAAATCCGTGCAACTGTGTTATATATTTTATATTTATATGAAGATTACATACATGCTAACCAGTGTTGAACATACTAATCTTTTCTAGTTTATTTAATGGACCTTTGGTACGGATTTTGTTGTTGCTCTGAATTTGAATTTATGCCAAAGATCGTTTATTTCTATATTTATTAGCAGTGTTCATATATGTCTTATGTTTAATACCAATCAATCAATAATCAATCAATCAAGTGTCCAATGGAGTTGGTAATATCTTAATATCTGACTGAGGTAATCAGTAATTTGTCAACACAGCAGGGAAACAATATTTGTAGTACATTTTTTTTATTTATTTCTAATCGAGACTTCATGCTGCATTTTTTTTTCTATTATAACCAAGACATAATGGTGCATCTTTTATCTATTATAACCAAGACATCATGGTGCATCTTTTTATCTATTATAACCAAGACATCATGGTGCAACTTTTATCTGTTATAACCAAGACTTCATGTTGCATTTTTTATCTGTTATAACCAAGACATCATGGTGCATTTTTTTTAGCTATTATAACCAAGACATCATCATGGTGCATCTTTAATCTATTATAACCAATACATCATGGTACATCTTTTATCTATTATAACCAAGACATCATCATGGTGCATCTTTAATCTATTATAACCAATACATCATGGTACATCTTTTATCTATTTATAACCAAGACATCATGGTGCAGCAGTCAGACTTAATTGACACTGTCAAAATAATTGTGTTTGTAGTCAGTGTAATTAGATGCTACATTACTAGTACACATAGTTAAAAATAATTATCATAGCAAAGGTATTATACTGCCTAAGTCTACAAATGAAAATTTCAGAAATTAAGTTATAATTTGTTACTACTTAAGCATTAAGATAAAATACACTGTACTATTGGTTACTAGTTGAGCATTAAGATAAAATACACTGTACTATTGGTTACTAGTTGAGCATTAAGATTATATACATTGTACTATTGGTTACTAGTTGAGCATCAAGATTATATGCATTATACTATTGGTTACTAGTTGAGCATTAAGATAAAATACATTGTACTATTGGTTACTAGCTGAGCATTAAGATAAAATACACTACTATTGGTTACTAGTTGAGCAATAAGATAAATTACACTGTACTATTGGTTACTAGTTGAGCATTAAGATAAAATACACTGTACTATTGGTTACTAGTTGAGCATTAAGTTAAAATACACTGTACTATTGGTTACTAGTTGAGCATTAAGATTATATACACTATACCAGATAATGTGAACATAAACATCAAACCCATAGAAATTTCAACGCCAAATAAAACTTTATGTGTAGCATCATTGCCCATCATTACAAGGCAAGGGTTGTTATCCATTACACATTTACACGGTACTGCCAATCACTGCAAGCCAAGGTTGTTATCCATTACACATCTACACAGTATTGCCAATCACTGCAAGCCAAGGTTGTTATCCATTAGTCATTTACTCAGTATTACCCATCACTGCAAGCCAAGGGTTGTTCTCCATTACACATTTACACACTATTGCCAATCACTGCAAGCCAAGATTGTTATCCATTAGAGATTTACACAATATTGCCAATCACTGCAAGCCAAGAGTTGTTATCCATTAGACATTTACTCAGTATCACCCATCACTGCAAGCCAAGGGTTGTTCTCCATTACACATTTACACACTATTGCCAATCACTGCAAGCCAAGGTTGTTATCCCTAAGACATTTATTCAGTACTGCCAATCACTGCTAGCCAGGCATTGTTATCCATCAGACATTTACTCAGTATCACCCATCACTGCTAGCCAGGGGTTGTTATCCATTAGACATTTACAACAGCAAGTTAAACATTTACAACAGCAAGTTGTGGACAGGGAAAAAAATCACTACAAACATGGATATTTGTTTTTAAAAAAATGGAGAGATGGGCTCATATAATGACTTTTAAAAATCTTAAAAGTCAAGGTCTGGATCAAGTAGGATATTTTGAATATACCAGTACCTCCCATAATGGTCACCTCCCACCAGCAGTCAACTCTCATATCCAACCTGATCTTCCCAAATGCCATATTCCACTCATACTGTATCCACCAACACTCATCTCCTTTGAAGACACATTAACTGTACATTTCGCACAACAAAAAGGAAATGTTCAGTTATATCCTTCAGTTACTGACAAAAACATTATATACGGTAGCAACTTCTAATATAATTAGAAAATAAAAAGTTGATGTTTTATAAGGTAAAAAAAAAGAAGATGAAAAATCATTAAAACATGATGTGGATCCCAAAACTAATACTGCATGTTTGCTCTGCATACTCTTCCAAGGACACAATTCTGCATCTACACAGTAAGGATTACCACTACTGGTTCATATGGTTACTGACACAGTAAGGATTACCACTACTGGTCCATATGGTTACTGACACAGTAAGGATTACCACTATCAGTCCACATGGTTACTGACACAGTAAGGACATTATAAAAGGATTACCACTATCAGTCCATTTGGTTACTGAGTGATCTGATGTGAGGGCATTATAAAAGAACCAATATCAGTCCATATGGTTACTGAGTGAAATGATGTGGGGACATTATAAAAGGACCATTATCAGTCCATATGGTTACTGAATGATCTGATGTGAGGACATTATAAAAGGATTACCACTATCGGTCCATATGGTTATTGAGTGATCTGATGTGGGGACATTATAAAACGACCAATATCGGTCCATATGGTTACTGAGTATCTGATGTGGGGACATAATAAAAGGATTACCACTAACGGTTCATATGGTTTCTGAGTGATCTGATGTGAGGACATCATAAAAGGATTACCACTATCAGTCCACATGATTACTAATGATGTGATGTAAGAACTTTATAAAAGGATTACCACTATCAGTCCACATGATTACTGAATGATGTGATGTGAGAACTTTATAAAGGGATTACCACTATCAGTCCACAAGGTTATTGAGTAATGAGAAGACATTATTATATGCAATGTATCAGAGAAATAAGACTGCAAGAAAAACAGGATAAAGAATTAGGAAAGTACAGAAAACATTTAACTGATCAACTGTTTTACTGAAATGCTCTGAATAAAAAAACATGCTTTGGCTCACACATTAGTTTGCATACCCAAAAAAATGGTAAATACTGATTTGGGAATGATCCAATTTATATTATTAATAGTGTCAAAATTCACATTTGCTCAGTAACTGGGATGTCTATGAACAATTTTGTTCACCTGTGCACCCGTAAAATGAAGAACAGTTCTTGTTTTCTCAGTGTGATGAGTAGATTGATCAACATTACCTGTCTGGTTTAATCATTCATAGGAATAGTTACCTGGCCTCATCCTATGATAAACAGGCATAGCAGAGTACAGTACTGTGCTGGTTCATGTTGGCAGGATAATTATGTCACAATATGGGATGCTGCACTACAACACTTATTTTTCAATGGACCAGGCCTCTCAAATCTACTGGAAAAATTGATTGAATGCCTCTTTTTCAATGGACCAGGCCCCTCAAATCTACTGGAAAAATTGAGTCAATGCCTCTTTTTCAATGGACCAGGCCCCTCAAATCTACTGGAAAAATTGAGTCAATGCCTCTTCAAACAAGAGAAATTGTTCCATTTCAAAATAATGGGTTTGTAACAAGAAGCTGCACTGATAATTAGACTTGCTCTTTAAAGTCTGTAATATTCCACAACGTATGTGGCATCTATTGGTATATTTGGAATCTTCCACCACACACATAGCACAGATTTAAATCAACAGAAAGCCTTTTAATTTTTAAAATGCAATGCCCAGAGGCAAAAAAACAGATGGCCCAAAGACAGAAGCCTTTTAATTTGAAAATGCAATGTCCACGGGTAATAAAATGGATGGCCCTCATTGTGAAAGTATTTTGATTTTAAAATGCAATGCTTATGGGCAAACCAATGGATGACCCTAAATGAGGAAGTTTTTACTCTTAAAATGCAAGGCCATGTGCAAAAAATGGATGGCCCTAAGAGGGGAAACTTTACTGCACAGGTCTGTATTATCAAATGTGACTTGAATGGCCATTAAAGAGTAAGTGCACAGACCTGATTTAAAGAAAGTACATTCTTTAGTCATTTGTATTTTACGTGGGGTATGGACAGCGAAATGTTTGGCAATATTTAAAATATGTCTGTAAAAAAAAAAGTTTATTTAAATCCCATTTTTTCAACTGACACTTTTCTGAAAAAACATTGGGCAGAAAACTCAAAGGCTCTCTGATAATGGGATTCTACCATCTGATAATGGGATTCTACCATCTGATAATGGGATTCTAACATCTGATAATGGAATTCTACCATCTGATAATGAGATTCTAACATCTGATAATGGAATTCTACCATCTGATAATGGGATTCTAACATCTGATAGTGGGATTCTAACATCTGATAATGGGATTCTAACAGCTGATAATGGGATTCTAACAGCTGGTGAATAAATGACTTTACTAAGTAGCAGCAAGCTAACTAAGTAGATGAAACATGAATAAATAAAGCTCAGCATGTAAATTATATATAATATGTAATATTTATATATCAAAGCTCAGCAACTAGATTACATACGTATAATAAACAAGCTCAGCAACTAGATTACATATGTATAAAAAGAAGCTCAGGCTTCAATATTGTACCCAGTAATTAGCAGCCTTTTAATGTGTAGACAAATGTGCCAAATTATCAGATTTACCTTTCACTGCTAAAACCTCACATTATTATCATTATTCATTCAGGAGAATGGCTGCCATAATGGTTGTCAGATTGGCATCATTTTCATTTAGGGCAACTAGACATTATAAGACGTCTTTTTTGGTGAAAGCCCCATTTCAATCTGTCACTGTGAAAGCCCCATTTCAATCTGTCATTGTGAAAGCCCCATTCAGTCTGTCACTGTGAAAGCCCCATTTCAATCTGTCATTGTGAAAGCCCCATTTCAATCTGTCCCGCCATTCAGGAAGAGTACCAAAAGTAACATTTTCAAGACTGTAGCTGTGGCATTCCTAATGGATGCTTGATCGGCATAAGTTTCATGTCAACCTTGGGATGAATGTGTTTGTCAAGTTTCATGGGAATCCTACATGCAGTTTAGGAGAAGTACTGATAATAAACTTATTTAACAGATGTACGCATGACAACAGGGCCAACAAAGGGGGGGAGGGCCAAGTAGGTATATATCCCCAGGGCCAGGGCCTGTAAGGGGATCTGGGCTGAACAACACTTTAATTCTAAAAATGAAAAGTTTTGTCTGAACAAAAACTAGGAGAGGCCCTGGTTTTTCTTATCCCAGAGCCTGTGATCACTCTCTATGGCCCTGCATGACAGACAATAGGTCATTCTACAAGCTTTATCAGCCTATGACTGGCAGAGGTACAAAAAACTGATTACCTTGGATATGATTTGAGAATTGTTTCTAACTGCCCTGAATTTCATGGCATTAAAGCTACAACAACAACAACATAACAAATGCAGAAAAACATAAAATATGTCTTCTACATGTGTCTACAAAGACACAAGTTAAATTGTAGTATAAAATGCAATAAATGCTGTAATAGCCTGAAGATCTGATCTCCATAATAATGCAAATAAGCCTACAAAATTGCATTTGTCCCAGTCAAGTGATTTACACTAAATGACACATACAGGGACACATGCACATGAACACAAATAGCGTTATGTTTATTCAACTATCTTAAGTGGGTTTTTCTATAATCATGCTAACAAGGTTTTTGTCAAAAGTGCCAAATGCCAAAAAGTTTTTAAATGTTTGTGTAAAAAAAATTAAATACTGATGAAATGACCTGAAAATTAAAAATAAAACATCTTAACAAAAATAAAAATTAGCCTTCCACATTTTGTTTATGTCAAGTGATTTATTGCTTAATAATGCTTACAAGGCTTCTGTCAAAACTCCAAAAAGTTAACAAACTGAAAAAGACAATCACGATTACCAGAACCTATCAGGTCTTGGGACCCATCCAAGTACTTAAATATCAAATTCATTTTGGTTTTGCTCAACTGTTTATAAGATATCTTTCTAACTGAAAGTGTGATGGATGAACAGGCAACAGACAAATGGCACAAACCAATATTCTTCCCTCTCTTTGGGAAGGGGAAGGAGGAGACATATTGATTTTCAGTGAACAATTTACACTGCATTGCTGAATTCACTAGTATATTTGGTCTTATCCTTGATTACACTGAATAACTTCAGTGCAAATTGTACCATAACAGGTTCTATTCTATATAACTTCAGTGCATGTTGGATTGTAGCATGTTCCATTTGTTCTAAGTTGTACTGGAACAGCTTCAATTCTGTATAACTTCAGTGTAAATTGTATGGTAACAGGTTCTATTCGAATAACTTCAGTGTAAATTGTATGGTAACAGGTTCTATTCTGTATAACTTCAATGTAAATTGTACTATAGCAGATTCTATTCTGTATAACTTCAACGTAACAACGTAAATTGTACTATAGCAGATTCTATTCTGAATAACTTCAATGTAAATTGTACTACAGCAGATTCAATTCCAAATAACTTCAATGTAAATTGTACTATAGCAGATTCTATTCTGAATAACTTCAATGTAAATTGTACTATAGCAGATTCTATTCTGAATAACTTCAATGTAAATTGTACTATAACAGATTCTATTCTGAATAACTTCAATGTAAATTGTACTATAGCAGATTCTATTCTGAATAACTTCGGTGTAAATTGTACTATAGCAGATTCTATTCTGAATAACTTCAATGTAAATTGTACTATAGCATATTCTATTCTGAATAACTTCAATGTAAATTGTACTATAGCATATTCTATTCTGAATAACTTCAATGTAAATTGTACTATAGCAGATTCTATTCTGAATAACTTCAATGTAAATTGTACTATAGCAGATTCTATTCTGAATAACTTCAATGTAAATTGTACTATAGCAGATTCTATTCTGAATAACTTCGGTGCAAATTGTACTGAAGCAGGTTCTCTACTAGAACTTAAAATTGGGAGAGGGTACTGGGTATTCCCCCATCAGTTCTTTACAAAAATGGGCAAATTTTCTAAATGTAGAGAACACCGAATGAAGTAAATTAATGTATAGCATTCAATTTCAGTGACTTTTCTGGGGTGCAATTTCTGAAAAATTAGTAAATCAGTGAAGTCTGTGAAGTCATATTGTCCCAAAGCCTTTCTCAATTATATGCATTAACTATCCTGGTTTTCTTGATTATGTGCATTAATTATCCTGCCTTTCTCAATACGCACAATTACAAAACATGGCACATGCACACACAAGTCTATACTGAACAGTGTAGTAGATACACAATGTAACATGCATACACAAAGAATGGCCACACCTTACAAGCCAAACATTTGCTTCAAAAGTCATAGCATTAAGGGAGCAGTAGTCATATATACAGTACATACTCAGATATAAGTCAGGTTGAACAGCAAAGTGCACAGACCCACATAATGAACTGGCAGATCTGGGTCTCTGCACTTTGTTGGGAGTAATCAGTAGAACAAACAACACAGACAAAGATTATGTGACACTGTATCAAGGTCTATGTTATTTGCAGCTGGACTCTACTTGTATGTAAGTATACATGGTAGATAACCAATTTTGGCAGTATATCATCATCATCGTCATCATCATCAATCCCTTAACCCAAGAGGTCGTTGGGACACCACAGTTGACTTTACAACCAATTCTTTCCATCTTTCCCTGTTCTCTACTACCCTTTGGGAATCTCCAAATCCCATGCCTGTCCACTCCTTAATGTTGTCTTCCCACCTCTTTTTCTGTCTGCCTCTTCTTCTGGACCCTCGCATCGTGCCTTGCAAGATTGTTTTTGCCAGTCCAGATGATCCTAAGACAAGACCGTACCACTTCAGTTTGCACTTTTTTTTACAGTGGTCAAGAGGTCTTCATAGGATCCGATGGCTCGTTGGATCCTGTTGTGGACTTCTTCGTTGGTTACATGGTCAATGTATGAGATGCCCAAGATTTTGCAGTAGCAACTCATTTCAAAGGTTTGAATCCTTCTGTGTAGATCTGATGTGAGCGTCCATGTTTCACAAGCATACAGAAAGATGGATATGACAATCGAGTGCATCAGCCTTATTTTGGAACCAAAAGCAATGTTGGTAGATAACCAGTTTTGGCAGTATATGACACCAATAAAAGGCCCCCAAAATTTTTTCTACCTTACAGTTTTCAAAAGAATTAATTTCACACAGAAACAAACACATCAATTGATTATTCACCTCTGCTCAACATGATTTGAAATTACACATGCCATTTTAGAACATCTACCATAAAACGGTCTATGGTGAGTGTAGCTATCAAACTAACATGCCATCTTGGCACAAAAAATGTGTCACTACACAATTAAGTCGATTTTTAAATAGATTACTAAACTGATTCATTTTCAGAATGATTTGTCTGGTCATATGCATCTGGCACAATTAAGAAAATATTCACACATGCTTCTTGTTATGTGTATATTGTGTTTTCACTTTTGACACATTTCTATAGATTGCATACAATCTATAAATAGGTGTTTACAAGTTTTAAAAATTAGCTGTAATAATGAACCCATTTACATGTTTGGGGTGATTTCCCATTGGATGACTGAATCAGGTGAGTTCTGTTGTGACCTAAGGTAATGTGAAAAATGTCATGAGTGAAGTATTGCAACATAAACTGATTCGGAAAATATTGCGATGTTGAACCATAGGGTGTACATAAGGACAAGAGTTAATCAATTAGATGAGTCTTATTTCCTATATTCCTATTTCCTATATTCTTGTTTTAATATCAGTCTGCACATGTGTTTATTGTTGTGTCTAGATATAATGTGAGAGGAAACATTCGTTTTGGATTATTCATTGGAATTACAAAGTACAAATGTTACTGTTTGAACTAAAATATTTTTCTGGGACTACTGTGAATTTATTCAAAGGAGTTCTGGATAATGCCTTTGTGATACATCAAGATTGCTGGCACATCAGCACATTCAAGGACCTGGAATTCATTTGGAACACTGGATTCTTTTGAACTTGTGTAGAACATTTAGGATTATTTGAGACTTATTTCATAATACTCTAATTTCCTCTTAAATTTTCACTTTATAACTTGGAGAATTAAATTATCTGTTAAGTTTTACAAAACTTGTTGGTTTTGCTTCTTTCTGTTACTTTGTTTAAGACCATGGAGTCATAACATTTGTAATGAAAACTAGTTTAATTTATGGTTGTACATAAAAAGGATACTGAAGATTTTCAAGTATGAAGATCTACAAATCTTTCAGTTTCTCTACAGCTTTATATCAATCAAAATATCTTTGACAAATATTTTTATAATCTGGATGTGAGAAACAGAAATTTTTTTTAAAAAAGTAAAAATTTATTATCCAATGTTAAACCCTACTGAATCCATAAAAAAATTAGGAGAGGGTCATATTACAAGGCACAATGATGATCATAGTTGCAAAACTAGTTCAGAGACCCCACCCTACATCACCACACTTTTTTTTCCCACTCTGACATATTTACTACCATCAATTCACCAACTTATTTCATTATAAACAATGTATGTATGCAACTGAGTAATCCCCTACATTAAGATAAAGACTTATCAGAAAGCACATGGACATGAAGTGATAGCAAAGTACCACCAAATGTACCATGCCGAGTGTAAGATCTCCAAAAGATACAACAAATCATCAGAAATTCTAGTTAATAACAAATGTGAGAGCATGACTGCACATTTATTACCTACTGCCTGTTAGAAATCATCACACAGACAACAGAGCCCCAGCTTCTGAGTACACCGTTTATACAGTTAGAAAGTTTTTTAAAAATGTATACAGATATTTCAGGGCTTCCTTAGGAGTGTAGAATTGAGAGTACAAAATTCCCATGTGATCCAAAGTGGGGGGTCAAATGAGTAATAAACAAACCTTAATATCAGAACTGGTGGTTCAGATTAAAAACTGGGGGCCTCTGATGCAAAAATGAGGGTAAAAGGAAACAATGGGCAGTTTGACCTTTAATGTTGACCATAATCTATGGTACAGACATATGGACAGACATGCCCAGGTGGGCTCAACAAAAGCAGTACATGTAAATATTCCAAAACTGTTAAGGAGAGCATATGACTGTACCTTTATATTAAGATAGTGTAATCAATTAAATTACAACTGATTTTGGAAACTTTGATTCAAAGTACAATTACTCAATTTTGAGCAGAGTAATAGATCAAATTACATCACATTTTGGAATGTACCAGTAATCAATTACATTCTGATTACTTTTTATTATATCTCTTTATAAAGTAACAAATTATTTATGTGCACTACACTTCTAAAAGTGACAGTAATATCTGTATTTTTAAAACTCAAAGTATTTTATATTTTATACAAAATCACAATGATAATTCAATCAAACATTTTTTTAATCTTGCAATACCCATTACAAAGCTATTATTTCAATACCCACAGGAATGCTTTTCATTTCAATACCAACGTAACTGCTTTTTATTTCAATACCTGCTGGATTGTATTATGTATATCTATACTATGTGTTTCATTTCTTATTCATTATTGTTTATTGTCAGGGTCATTTAGTAGACAACATATTAAGTAGATAATTTTGTCCATTTTGTACATTGTTGTTTTTTATTTTGGGTAATTCATTTGAGTAAACATATTATGGTGGCCTTTTTACCTTGGAAGCTGTAGAAGAAATCTTGTTGAGGATTTAATTTATTTATTTAAATTATTCCATGGAATTACAAGGTACTCATAATCTTCAGATTACAGAACTGTGTTGGAATTATTGTGAATTCATTTAATGACATTTTGGATTGTATTATTGTGATAAATCAAGGCTGTTATCACATCAAACTTTTTCAGATTATTTTACATCAACACAACAGATTGGACTTCATTCAGAACACCACTGGAACTCATTTGGAATACACAATACTTCTGGACTTGTGATAAAACTTTTGGGACTATTTAGGATTTCATTCACTTTACTGTGTGTTATTTTTAATTTTTCACTTTGCATTCTAGGGAAATAAATTATTTTTTGAATTTTAAAAATTTGTTGGTTTTCGCTCTTTTCTTTTACTTAGTTTTAGATCATATAGTCATAACAATTGTTTTCATTTCAAAACCCCCTAGACTGCATTTTGCTTTATACATTCTTAATATGTTGTAGGTCATATGAGAGGTGACAGCAAAGCAGCACTGGATATCCTTTCAATTAAACTTTCATATCATTAAGTTGAAACCTTTAACACACCACACTGCTATTTTTCATACTAAGCATATCTGTTGTCATCAATATATGGACTGGAACTGTGTCATTCAGAACTACAATATATACTGAAAACATACTGACTGGAACCTTATCATTTAGAACCACCATGAATGCTGTAAACATAGGCTGGATCCTTGTCATTAAGACATACAATGCATGCTGTAAATATAGACTAGAACCTTGTCATTTAGAACTACTGTTTAAGCTGTAAACATACAGACTTGAACCTTTTCATTTAAAACTACAATGCATGCTGTACACATACCAGTGTATCCCCTAGGGGAGAGAGAGAGAGTCAAAAATCTCCTTGGTGTCAAAGCTGGACAAAACATACAGACTGGAACCAAGTCATTTAGAACTAAAACGTATACTGTAAACATACAGACTAGAACCAAGTCATTTGGAACTACAATGTATGCTGTAAACATACAAACTGGAACCAAGTCATTCAAAACTACTATGTATGCTGTAAACATACAGACTAAAACCAAGTCATTTAGAACTACAATGTATGCTGTAAACATACAGACTGGAACCAAGTCATTTAGAACTACAATGTATGCTGTAAACATACAGACTGGAGCCAAGTCATTTAGAACTACAATGTATGCTGTAAACATACAGACTGGAACCAAGTCATTTAGAACTACAATGTATGCTGTAAACATACAGACTGGAACCAAGTCATTCAAAACTACTATGTATGCTGTAAACATACAGACTGGAACCAAGTCATTTAGAACTACAATGTATGCTGTAAACATACAGACTTGAACTAAGTCATTCAAAACTACAATGTATGCTGTAAACATACAGACTAGAACCAAGTCATTCAAAACTACAATGTATGCTGTAAACATACAGACTGGAACCAAGTCATTTAGAACTACAATGTATGCTGTAAACATACAGACTGGAACCAAGTCATTTAGAACTACAATGTATGCTGTAAACATACAGACGTGAACCAAGTCATTTAGAACCACAATGTATGCTGTAAACATACAGACTGGAACCAAGTCATTTAGAACTACAATGTATGCTGTAAACATACAGACTGGAACCAAGTCATTTAGAACTACAATGTATGCTGTAAACATACAGACTGGAACCAAGTCATTTAGAACTACAATGTATGCTGTAAACATACAGATTTGAACCAAGTCATTCAAAACTACAATGTATGCTGTAAACATACAGACTGGAACCAAGTCATTTAGAACTACAATGTATGCTGTAAACATACAGACTGGAACCAAGTCATTTAGAACTACAATGTATGCTGTAAACATACAGACTGGAACCAAGTCATTTAGAACTACAATGTATGCTGTAAACATACAGATTGGAACTGCCTCATTTAGAACTACAATGTATGCTGTAAACATACAGACTTGAACTAAGTCATTCAAAACTACAATGTATGCTGTAAACATACAGACTGGAACCAAGTCATTTAGAACTACAATGTATGCTGTAAACATACAGACTAGAACCAAGTCATTTGGAACTACAATGTATGCTGTAAACATACAGATTGGAACTGCCTCATTTAGAACTACAATGTATGCTGTCATAACACAAGACAAAATAGGTCAACTGTAAAACTGTTCCTTACATTTTACCATACAATGCTGTAAACATCAAACCAAACTACATGCCTGCATAACATTTAGTTTTATAAGAATTTGGTCAGTTGTTTTTTAACAGCATATTTAATACATTTTAAGCTATACCAATCATGCCAATGGAATAGGAGTTAAGCGTCTTTCTCAAGAACATATAGAAGCAGTCAAACTGGGCTGAGCTGACCATATAATCAACCCCAAAACCTGAATGTGAGTCTAACACTCTAGTAACTAAACTATCATGATTCCATTTGAAGGAATTTTAAAGTTGGAAGCACATTTTCCACAGAATGTAACGATGTTGCAATCAGACAGTAAGCTAAGTATTTTAGATCATCTAGCTAATGCAAACTGCAGAGTCTAAGGAGTCTTGGGCAAATCGAAACTTGGAACATGTTACTTGCACTTGGAAGTACTGGTATATAGTGGGCATGCAAATGGGTTTCAAAGCATGGAATTATTATGCATCAGGTTTCTTGTTTTCAAACCCTGAACTGGATGGTAAGATTTTGTCATCTTTTAGAGAACACTCTATATATTTTATTTCTAAAAATACCAGATTTCTAGATGAAGACAGATGGCATCCAACAGAACCATGCAATCTGCAGACCAAAATTTCAAATTTATTTTCCACATCACACTTTGCTGGTTATCTTACTTCACAAAGTTCACATCCACATCCTGAATTATTCATAATCTATACCAAAAAATTAACAAAATGACAGCTTATTTTGATAATAATAAAATATGTATTAACAAGAGGACCAAGTGGGCTTGATATTGTTCACCTGTCTCACATCTGCCCATCTGCCAAATGTAAGAGCAACACGTCATCAAATCAGAGAGATTATTATGCTTTCTGTTGATGTGTCTCTAATGCTGTTGATTGCATATGTCATGACCACAATTATTTTCATTAGTGATGTCAGAATGTTGGGAAATTTCTACCAAGTACCCATCAATCCTAACGATCTGTTACCCCTGTACCCGATCAAAAGGAAAATGTATTAAATGTAAACCTGAACTGCTTTGTTGCAGGTTCACACATGCCAACCCCCCAGAGATATAAACATAATTATTAGTAATGTAAGTGGCAAAAAAGTGTTATCTAAGTATAAAAAGAGCAATCTGTATATTACATGCCATAATTACAGAAAACTGTATGAAAAACAGACATTTATTTTATTTAACATACATTTATTTTGGCTACATACCTGGATCTGCAGTTAAAATTTTTGTCACAAATCAGCTAAATCCATGTGGATTAGTAATTAGTACAATAGTAACGACACAAAGGAAACTGATAAATTATTTATGCATAACACTCACTATAACTAGTCTACATGTCTACAATAACTTTTGTGAATAGTCGTAAAGTCCACAAATGATGATTGTTGTAGTATCCTTGACCTGCCATGGTTCATCCCTTAATGACGGTCTGGTAAAACATGTTTTAACATTGAACAAAAATCCCTCTCCTCTAACATTTTTCAGTCATTCAAAATTCATCAGTCAAGTTGATACTGCCTGGTTTTTTAATGACATCTGGTGCCATTTATTTTCAATTCAGCCTTGTCTGCTATGTATGAAGTATTAAAATTAAATGAATCTACAACAAGACGTTTCACATTCAAGAATCCTGTCTGTTTTCTGGAACTGTTTTTTTGTAAAATTCATGCAAAAATTACCATATTTACATAAGATGTGAATTTTTATTAGATTTTTTTTTTCTGTGTTAAGAAATAACAAAGATTTTTCCTTTATATTTAAATATTTCAGTGAAAAATTTCGTTCACTATAGTTGTCCATTTTGTTCCTTTTTTCCTAACATATTATAAGAAGTGCATGTTATGGTAACCACGTTTTTGTATTGCTTTTGCCATGACAAAAATATGTCTTGGGGTTTTTCCCGCTAATTATAAAAGGTTAAGTAAACAAACATGCAAACAGCAGCCCTGACTTGAACAGCAAGCACTCACTCCGGGGCCACAAACTTCGGCCGAAAATGGCATCAGTTAAACCAGACGTTTCTATTGTGCTTTCATTCATTTAAATTGTAGTACGTATTTAAATTTTATTTTGTCAAATATTTCTTAATCATTACTTACCGTCATTGTTGACAAAAGGTATTGGCCCAGTTAATGTTATCTTGATCTCAAAACAAATGCATTTAAGTCATGAGAAAAATGGCACACGAACCATGGACGGGCACAAAATTAGGATGGTCTAGCTTGAAATATCAGTGTTGATTCTTAAATAGGTCATGCGAGAAAGGACAGGAGTGTGCTTCCTTGTATTATTATAGAGTACATGCATTACAAGTAAATTGTAAGCAACCATACAAGCCCCTGTGATGACGAATAAATGCACAAACAACATGAACCCAGAACTGTAATCATTATTCTGTGTCTCGATCTGAACTTTCTTTTTTAAACAGGTATCTGGTTGTTCGTTTTATTACCCGGGTTATTATCAATGGGTGGGTACCCGAGTACCTTTTGGCATCTTTAATTTTCATGTTTCTTTAGTTTTTGTATTCTCATTCATATCTGATCAACATTACAATAATTTATTCAATATTTATTAATTTATATTTTAATATCCTTTTGACTCACAGAAACAAGTGTCTGTGTCCACATCTTTTGTTTTGCTAATGCAGGAGGTACAATGTCAAGTTATTAGTCATTTCCATTCTCATACTCAAACTTGTTCTAAATAAGATTTCCTCGCACGAGAAAATTGCCATATTTCTTCTGTTTTGAAGATAACGCCTTGATGCCTTCCAAATTTAAGTGAAAATATGAAATTGATAATAAAATGTTTGAAAGCATTCATGCAAAGCAAAAGAAAGGGAATGGTGATCAAGACCAGCCATGCACTTGATTAAATGGAGCAGCCTGATATGGCCTACATGGTTGATAAAAAATCACAGACACCTAACAGGTGGTTTGTTTGGAAGAATTTTCTTTGTGTTCTCAATAACAAGAATGGCATTAGCATTTGAACAGATAAGTCTATGTTTGTCTGTAATCCACATACAACCAATATGTCAACACCTATCAAATTGCCCCACCCTACTAATGAGAGATGTTCCAAAGATGAAAAGTGCATCAATTTGATATGTGTATTAATAATGTATCATTTGACCCCTAGTACACATGCTTGTCATCATATCTGCACCATTTTTATTTAGAACCAACATCATAAAATGTCTTTTTGTGAAAACCCATGTTGATATAGTATCACCATTTCCATTTAGAATCAACCAGACATCATAAGAAGTCTTTTTGATACAATATTACCATTCATTTATTTAGATTTGTTATCAAACTAATAATTCACTGATTAAATGTCTTATGAAAGTTTTATAGCAGTTGGCCATTGCTAGTACCAACAAAGACGTAATATATGTGCACTTAACACAAACGTTATGCAGGTTTTATAAATTTTTCCCTGATGAAAAATCATTCCTAGGTGTGCACATGAGTCAACATTTAGGAGATAGTAAAACAAAATATATGCAAATGAAAAAAAATGTTAATCATAACAATAACAAACTGTTGCAACTGCCACAGCAATTGATGCATGTAGAAAAGTGATTGCAGGTATCTCATTTTTCAATTAATATGGACTCGACAAGAACAACAAAATACATAACAAAATTCCAACTCATATTTATATAATCAACCATGTTTCTGATCATTAACAAATTTTACTTTTTGTTCGCAAATGTGATGGTAAAGTTTATATGAGACATGGACTGTGTTCACCCCTGCATTGGCTCTTAACGCGCTGCTCTACAAAGGCAACCCACCCCTGCATTATCTCTTAACACGCTGCTCTTCAAAAGCAACCCACCCCTGCATTGTCTCTTAACACGCTGCTCTGCAAAGGCAAGCTAGGCTGGAACAAAGGCTTGGAGTAGTGCTTCTGGTTCATCACTGCACCTGGAGCCACAGATGGCTGCTGTGATGGTGGCCCTGGGAGCTCATTTAGGTAGTATCAAGATTTATCCCAGATGCCCCCAATTCACAACCTATGACCCCCCCCCCAACACCAATACAAACCCCATGGAGATGAGTATGCAACAAAAATGCTCACATAAATCAGCATGCTGCAAAAACTGACCATCCAAGGCTTACCAAGACATATACTCATCTACAACAACTCTAAAGCAAACCTCTATTCAATACTCACCCAAAACCCCTATTCAATACTCACCATAATGGCAAACTGAAACCAAAACCTTCCTTTCAATACTCACACTCACCAAAAAGGCTCACTGCAACCAAAACTCCCCTTTCAAAACTTGACAAAAAGGTTCGTTGCAAACAAATCTCCCCTTTCAAAACTTGCCAAAAAAGGCTCATTGCAACCAAAACCTCCATTTCAAAGCTTACCAATAAGGCTAATTACAACCAACCAACCCCCTTTCAATACTTGCCAAAAAATGCTCATTACAACTATAATAATAATAACAGTCCTAAAAAGCTCCGGCAACTATAACAACACTAGTTAAAAAAAAAAAAAAACTTGAGACAAAACCTTCCTTTTAATACTTGTAGCATTAAAACTCATCTTAAAAAGCTCCCCATCTAAAACTGTTTACATCTACTTACACTATAAAGATTTTACATACTGTATGCATGACTTGCTAGACCAACAATCTGTCTGTGCTCTTTACAATACCCAAGCATCATATTCTTTCACTCAAACCCTTTCATTCTTCTCATCTGCATGCTTGTCTACTTGTAAAAAAACTAGTATATCTTCTGACAACTTTAATTACTGACATCATTTTTTTATGTGCAGAAAAAGACAAAAAGAAAAGAAAGTAGGGAATTCAACTGTAAACTAAATAAAAAACAAACAAAACACATCCGGTGTTTCCTTGTACCGCATTTTTTAAAAAAAATATTTAACATATTATGCTCTTATATTTTCTGGGCAAGCTCAAGCCTCCAATGGCAAGATCAATTTTTAAATCAATTTGTCCTAGGGCAAGTTGACTTTTCAAAAAATTTGTCCAGTCTTGATACACCACTCTGGTGGCCTAGTGGTTAGTGTCCACCTCGGATGCGGGAGGTTGTGGGTTCAAACCCCGGCCAAGTCATACCAAAGATGTATAAAAATGGTACTGACAGCTGCCTCGCTTGGCACTCAGCAATAAGAGGTTGGTGTTGGGACTGGTCAGCCTTGTGTCAGAATAATGTGTGGGTTGGACATGATGCTACATTGCTGCGGCATTATGCCTCAGTGCTAGACATCACTATAAACTGCCACACTGCAGACATCATAGCGATATGACTGAAAAATTGTTAAAGCTACGTTAAAAAACTAAATCACACACACACACACACACACCCCAGTCTATATCATTAAAAAGGACAAACAATAAATATATGTTTCAGGCTGGCTGACCATCCATGATTCTCATAGCAAATCCTAGCACTTATTTCCCCAGGTATAAAACAAATTCACAAAAACTCACATTGAAAATATATAATGTTTAAAAATAAAACACATGTCTGCCCTAATTTTAAAACTACATTCTAATTCTGCTGACTACAATAGCAACCTTCAACTTCCCTACATCAAAATATGTTTCAACAGAAATAAATTGTCATATAAAAATATTCACCCCATATGCTGGTTTAGGCAACTGTCTGAACATCATAAAATATGTATCATATACTACATTGAAAAATTAGCGACTCTGAATTCAAAACATGGCCAATACATGTCTATAAGTTTCATTTTCTGACCAAAATATAATATACTTTTTCTTAATAACAGGGTGTAATTACATGCTCTACAAATCCCATTAGAAGTACATGCTCTCTTTTTGTAAATTAAACTGGAAATTTGTCTGTGTTCTGTTATGAGTCTATCCTCTTGAAATAAGTAACAGAAAAGAGTGAAGACAACAAGCTTTGTAAAATTTAGCAAATAATTTATTTACCTAGAATACAAAGTGAAAAATGAGAAAAAAGAACTTACAGTTTTAGGAATATTAAATCCAAAACTAATCCAAGAATTAAAAATAGAAGTCCTAGTAATAAAAAGTCCTGAATGAAACTAAGTTAGAGCCCCAATGAAATCCGAAATTGAAGGCAATGACATCTGCTGTTGCCTGCAAAGTGCTGCTGTGTCAACAGCCTCTTGTTGAATTACAGAAAATATTATTCCAGTTTTGAATTCAGTATAAATTCCAATAAATGTCTTTATCCAAGAATTTTGTCAGAGCACTTTTGTATTTCCAGAGAAAAGAATCACTTGAATTCAATAATTTGAAGAAAATAAAAATTCAGCCCAAACTGGTCACAACATAATACAACTTAACATGTCAAGAGTTTTAAGCCCCATCCAATAAAACCTTATCAAAACAACAGTTATACACTAATTAAGACACAAAACAGATTCCCGGCTGAGGATCAAAAGTTCATTCTTCTGGAAAAAAATAGAAGTTTGTTACCAACTTGTCTCACAGTCCAGCTATGACCTTGACTCAATGAATCTTACTCTGAGAAAAGTAAATTTTAAAAAAGTTGTTTACCAAAACTGTCACTGATTTTGGAACAAGGTCAAGAACTAGATACAATGTTTCTTTTATTAGTTGTTTATCAAATTTTTTTAAAAAAGTCAATTCTGGACAATGTCAAATCCAGTAAACATGTTCCATTACAATAGCATGTAATGGAATGAAGAAAAAAATTTTAAAACTAACAAACAAACAATTAAATCAAATATACATAACAGTTCTTTGCGAATGTCAATACATGGCTTTAGAAATCCACTGTAATCACTGTAGTCTTTAACATACATGTGATTTCAAAATACCAGTACAGAAACCAGCCAGAACAGTCTAGTGGGTACAGGAACTGTTCAGCAATCATTGCAACCAATGCAATGATGTACAGCCACATAATGGGATTAAGGCTAGCCTATATACATGACAAGCTGTTAACGGATTACTTTATTGTTGTAATATGGAGAGTTCAGGCCAGATGTGGCTTGTCTTTTTTTATGTATTATAAGTAATAAAGGGATCAAATATGATCCTGTTGGCTTTTGAGTCTTTGATTAAAAATTGGCCATCCTTTGGCAGAGTTGAGATAAAAAGGAAAGAAGGACTAAAAGTGATTTCAACAAAAAAAACTCAAATAAGTATATTGATTCTTTTAAATGATTATTTTAATTGCTACTGCACAATTCAAAATTTTTCAACTTCAAGTTTAATGAATCATAATTAAGCTAGTGTAATGAAACACTGTTAAACAGAAGCATATAAATCAAAGACACGTTTCAGATGCTAATGAACAACACTGTTGAAGAAGGACACTGATATAGCAATGGCCAATCTCAGAACCTGGAGGAAAACATTGCTTTATGTAAATGTTTGGGAGATCCAAATTAGCACACAAGTCAATTTAACATGATTTTGCTATTATCTTTCCATATTTGAAGTGTAGCAATTGCAACACTGAATGTGACAAATATTTTAAAAATGAGGGCAAGTTATGGCATATGGAAACTGGAGTCAGGGCTTGTGGAATTTGAGTTAAGGCTTATGATTATTTTAAAGTCACCAGCCTGGGTGTATATATATAAAAAATTTCTATGAGCCCTGTTACCCACCAGAAGCTACTTGCAAGCTTTCTTATCTACCCATGATTTCCCCAGCCAAGACCCAAACCCACAAAAACAGAGGTGAGATGTCAGTGAATGGTAATGGCATGCACTTTAGACCACTCTGCCACGCAGGGCCCCAATAAACAACAAAAAAATTTATTAAGTTTTCAATAAGGCGGTACTCCCAGAAACAGGAAGGAACCCCTAAGTTTTGCTAAGAGTCCAAGAGACCTCATTCTGAAGTTCTGTTAACAGCCCAGGATCGGTATTTTAGCATGATCCTCATATATGTAGTAGACTGTGGCCATTCTCTATGAAAACTGAAATAAAATGAGTAAGATACAAACCAACAGAAAAATCAGAGACATTGACAGAATAAGTCAATACAAAGCAACTGAGATAGAAAGTGCAGAGGCATTGACAGAATTATAGTCATTACAAAAATGGAAACTACTGAGGAACTGATGGAATAACAGTCATTACAAACCAACAGAAACAGAAAGTACAGAGGTACTGGCAGAATGACAGTCATTACAAACCAACAGAAATGGAAAGTACAGAGGCATTGATAGCATAACAGTCATTACAGAAATGGAAAGTACAGAGGAACTGATAGAATAACAGTCATTATAACAAACTAAGATAGAAAACACACAGGTATCGATAGAATAATAGTCATTACAAAAAAAAAGCAGAGAGTGAAAGCAGAGGCATTGACAGAATAACAGTCACTACAAAAAAAACTAATAGAAATCAAAGGCACTGATAGAATAAGTAATTCAAAAAAAAAACAGAAATGAAAGGCATTGACAGAATAACAATCACTGCACACAAAAAAAACAGAAGAAGAAAGCACAGAGGCATTCATAGAATTATAGTCATTACAAAAACATACAATATGCTATAATTAACACCCACTGTAATTTTACGGAGTAATGACCTGAATAGTTTTATTGAGGTACTTAAAGCAATAAATAATATTATTATTTTTCCCATAAATGTGAAACTTGGAAAAACAATTAGCTTCAATGAACAATATTAATGAGCACCTTTAAATTCATTATTAATTGTAATTTATTAAGGCTACAGTCAATGGTATCCCCTGGCCCCTATTGCCTTCCAATGCTATGGAATATGGGAATGCCAAAATCAGATTAAGCTGAAGCATGTTTTTTCAATTAAACAAATTAAAAATATACTAATGCTGAAGAAAGTGTTAGATAGCTTTGCTTCGTTCAAGATACATATCATCCTATTAACCAATTTTTACATACCAGCTTCCATCACATTCTTGCCAACTGAAATGTAGTTTAATCGACCATCAAAATACATCCATTTGCTTGTGTGAAATTTGAATTTATTTGATAAAAGATGTCAAAGTCTGTCTACAGCAATATGACTTTAATTTGAAGAAAAGCATTGATATGGGCTGCCAAGTGTGTGAGATATTCCTGAAAATCTGACTTCTCGTTCCGATGTTAGTCGACCTCAGAACACATTAAACTGAGCCATTATTTAGGCTGTATGGCTTCGACCCCCGAAACATAAATATCAGGGTCAATGTCTCACGCTGTAGGACTACAGCTCCATCAACTAGGGATATTTGAAAGTTTGATGATAGCTTCACGGGGGGGGGGGGGTCTTCCTCCACCAAAATAAGCTGGCCTCCATATGGAATCAGGCCACAATTAATAATTCCGGTTCAGTACCCACGAATGCAGTCCCAGTCTATTTTTTGAGCAGTTTTTTCCTGTCTCCGTTTGGTGGTGATACAAGAGTTAGATTTAGGCATTCTTAGTATGGATTTAAAGGCAATTGTTTATTCTTTAGAATATGAGCTTATGGTGCGGTTGTCTGTGTGTGTTTTGCCGACAGTGTACAGTGAGTAATAAGGTCTTGGTGATGATCTGGAAGTGAAATCTGTGTTCCATTGCATCCGTGTTTTATCTTCCCATGCATCATGCATCAAATACACAGAATTTTCCGATTTGACGCACAAAAGTCGACGACAGTACGTAAATTGACGCACCACAATGCTATGTTTTGCTGATTAACACAAAACAAAGGTTTGCTCTAAAAATCATTGCCGGTACATAAACTGACGCACCCAATGTTATGTTTTGCTGATAAGCACAAAAGAAAGGTTTGGTCTAACTACTTCATCGACTAGATTACAACTCGCTTAAACAGTGAAAACACGCACACATCAGTTTCTTATGCTGATGTTATCATAATACATAGGGTTACAAATGAGTGTGGAGCCTGGAGCCGACTTCATGTGACCTGTAACTGTCACATCATTTGTAGCAACAGTATGTTAGAACCATAAATCACCACACACAAGAAAGAGGCGAAAAATAAACATGTGATTTTACTGTGATTCTCACGAGAAACTATTATTTTATGTGCATCCTTGTCACGCAAAGAAGCAACAATTTCCATTCCCTCAATTGTATGCCTTGCGTTGTTCCACGATACTATCAGCGTTCGAATGAAAACGGCATCCAAGGTAAAAAACTTAAAATAGATCCGAAACAAACGAAATTATCATTTGGACCATGTTTTTACAAACGACCGTCGATAATAGTATTGTCGTCGAACCAGTGGAGCCTTCATCATCTAAAGATGAGGTAACGGTTACTTGAATGTAAAACGTAATTTTGTGTAGCAATGGTTGAAAACATACAGCTGGCTACATTTTCAAAAAAAAAAAGGTAAGTCAAGTGAAGAATGTGACAAAAAACAACAACTTTCAGAACAGTACACTGGGAAGGCATGCTGGGTTGCCAGAAAACAAACTGTTGATTGAAGGCAGAGGTCTCGCTAGGATTTTAAACTCATTTTGGTAATAATAGGAGTCACACCAGCAAAAGTTGCAGTCCCCTCCCGGAAAACTATGCAAATCAGAAGAACTATTGGTTGCCACTGAGTTTAATTTTACATTCTTTATAACATTGACACAGCTCCTGTTCGTCCATCAGAATGAGATTGAATTTTGTCAATCCAAGGAAGGTCTTATTCCAAGCACTAAGCTAGGCATCACAAACTTTTCTTACACTTGGCGACTGTCCCATCTGAACTTTCAGTTCTAGCAACTTAGCTCTCTTCTGAATCTCATTACAATCTTCGTCAGTCTGCCGTTTAACTCCAAAATACTATCCAAATTTGTGAATGGCATTTTGTCCCAGTCTCAGCATGTCTTGATTCTGAGGTCACATGCACTGATTATTCCCCTAATTATGAAACCTAAAGTAGTTTACTTCATGTACTCTTATAAATGACCACAAGTACATCTCTGGGTCTTTCTGCCTCTGAATTCAATCACTGTAAATATCAGTATATTTTCCCACCCAGCCGCCAGTCAAAGCCTTTGAACTTGCCGCCCAGCTAATTGCATCATGTTCTTTTGACATACTCTTATAATGGCAACATGTACATCAAGGGGTCTTTCAGCCACAGAATTCTGTCATTGTAAATATCAGCACATTTCTCCACCCTGCCACCAGTCAAAGTCTTTGAACTTTCTGCCCAGTTTTTGCTTCATGTTCTTTTGATGTACTCATATAATGACAACATGTACATCAAGAGGTCTTTCAGCCACTGAATTCTGTCATTGTAAATATCAGCACAGCTAAGTGATCAATACATTTTCTCACTAAGCAGGTGGCTAAAGCAGGACTGGCAAGTCTTTGAATTTTGCCGCCCACCTATTACATGTGTACGGAGGACTCCCGCCTAAGTGATTTTCTGCATCCCAGATAAAAAAATTGGCATCCAAATATGCGTGATCAAGCGTTTCCCAGACCTCTGGAAGGTTCACAACACCAGGCAGATTTTAATGCAGTTTTACAAACAAGTCATAGCAGCGAAAGTGCTACTTAAGTGTGTACATTGGCCGAGCGTAAAAGACATCCCTTCTGTAAAATACAAATCTCTTTTTAATTTAATACACGACTTAACAGCTAAAGAAATTGATGCCATTGGCATTTTGAAGAATTCCGCCATTCAGTATGACTTGACTACTACCTGTTCAGAGGTACTGGAGAGCCTATCAAACAATGTTGAGGATAGTTTTATACATGACCTGCAAAATGCGTCATTTGTGACAGCAATGGCAGATGCAAGTACTGACATAGCCAACAATAAATGCCTTGTGATGTATGCTCAGATTATTTCTGATGATATGAAACCATCAACAATATTTTTAACAAATACAGAATGTTCAGATGCTTCTGGCAAAGGAATTGCCTTATTGGCTTTAGTTACATTATATAACTAATATTTTTGTTGCGTATTTAAACAATATAATTATTTTTTAAAAACTACTTTAGACTGATCATCAGCTTGAATAGGACTCATAGGATTGGATTTTAACTCACAGTTTTTTGCCTTGATGAGTCAGATGACTTACATGAAGCCATTTGTAGATAAAACACTGTTGCATGTTGATTTGTTTACAGTCAAGCCTTTCAAAAAAATGCCAGTGAACCTTTGACAAGAACTTCACCGTGAAGTCATCTTTGAAGGTATTTTAGATTAACATATGATTTGTACTGATTGTCACACAGTAGAAAGTTCAGTACTGAAAAACAAATGTAGAGAATATATAGTAAAATTAATTGTGTACTGTGTCCATATATAGCATATAATAGTCTGAAAAATGGCGTTAAACCCATAAAACCAAAGCAATCCACTCTATCGGCCACAAAAACCCCAAGTGAATGTGTTTCACCACCACCACCCTCTCCACTGTCTAGAAAGTTAGCAGGTATGAACATCTTTATCAAGAAAAAAATATCCCACTGATACATCTTTATAAATATTAGACCATATGGTTGAAGATTAAATCAGCAAATATAACTCACCTGCACCAAAATTTCCTGGGTCAATCCTGATGTCTTGAAGAGTTCCGAGGCCTTTGCCCCGGAGACTTTCCCACTCCCATCCACATCACACGATTGAAACAATTCACCGTAATATGTTTGCTCTTGATCTGTTAATTTTAATCCTTTCATAGCTTATATTAAAGTCTTATGCAGCAATAAGTTATATGTCAAACATTATACTCTGCATAATGACCATTTGGAACAGACTTCATAATCGATGTTTTCATCCCAACGAGGAACTTTCCGCGATGTCTTCCATATTGGATTTTGATAGACTGGTTACATTAACACAGTTCGTACTTAAAATTGGGTTGTGATACAGTCTATCTCATGCGAACAGGGCACAAAAAGAGAGAGGAAAAAAATGTCCTTTATGAGGCACCGTAGCGGACAAATGCTGGTCCAATGAGAAAGTTGCAGATGAAATTTCCGTGAAGTATGTCAAGAAATACAATATCACGTGTTGGATCAAATTGCATGTCCTTAAAGTTCCATTTTCTAGATCGAGATTTTAGATTTTACATGTTGAATTATACAGTGGTGGTTTAAAGTTCTTTTTCCTATGTCGACGTTTTACAGTGTATATTTTGAATTACACAGCGGTTGTTGATATTTCAATATCATATATCAACAATCCCTAATTCACCGTTCTATGCAACTGTTTGTGATGAAATTTCCATTTCATATGGCGAGTATTTAGATTTCATCTGTTCAATTTCACAGCAACGAGAAGCAGCCTCCTTGTTTAAAAATAACGCGGTCCTTTCACGAGAGCGAACTCTATCGAAGAAATTCATAGTAATTCTCGACCTGTGAATGGTTAACTTTTAAACTGCAAATGCATGCAATGTAATGGCGCCTCATAATTAAATACACGAATGATGCATCTTAATACTCGATATTATTATGAATTGTTAATGTGGACATTGTGTAATGTTACTTTTAACACCACCAAGTAGTATATGGGGTTACCGTAGACCAAATCATGCCAAAGAAGGAAAATCAGCCTGGGGCACTATGGCCCCACGATTTTTAGACCCCAAAAATCAGCCTGGGCGACTATAGACCCAATGGGAATTTTGTATTAGGAAATGTTGGGCCTGTATAGCTCCAAGAGGAATGGAACAGGTAAGGTGACGTCACGGTACTGATCATTGGCAACAATGTAGCAAAGTAGTACTGTGACGTCAGGCCACCTGCGTCATGGTTATAGACAAACACGAATCAGGAGCGTTCGTGTTTTTAGTAGAGTAGGTTTTATATATTCGTTTTTTCCCATAGATTGATGAACATCAATCAATCCTACACAAATTATAAAATTGACTAAACAAAATTTTTAGGGAAGAGAGAATAAATATCTACATAAATAATATAATCGAAAAAAATTTTTTTAGGCAATAAAGAATTAATATCTTTTCGAGGAATAGGAAGTGGCCCTCAAAAGGGCCGTTGTTTGTTATTTTAACACCATTTCGTTAACATAGAAGGCATCGCATAGGCCTTCTTCTCTTCCTCAAACTTCGTCTAACCTCTGGTCCATAAATCAGATCTCTCTTCAGACAGCCTTGTCTCTCCACATAGATCCTTCGTTTCCAAAGGGCTGTATCAGTGATCTGGGTAATTGCCCATGATGATCTGACATACATGGGATAGTCCTTTCTCTTTACAATGATAACAGGTATCTTGACTTTTGTCTCTTCTGGCACTGGTCTTGCTTTTATGACGATCTGGACATTCTGCAGCCCAATGCCCTTTGTTCTGGCAGATATAGCAAGTATCTTGACATTTATCTCGAAAGGAGGGAGAGTAGTCCGTCGGCTTGTCTGAATAAACTTTCGTATGACACCTCGCAAAGCTCTAATCAGAAGTTCGATCTGTGCGGGTTCTTCCATTGTGCTGATCGGTTTGAGAGTGAAATGAATACTGAGAGGGTAGTCACTAACCCTTTATATATGCACTGGTCTGACATGAATATATAGGAGTCCATGGCGTTTCAATTGTAGTCATTTGACTTTTTCCAATCAAGATGAAACGATCGCATCATTTCGTAAAGAAAGGAGAAGAAATTAAGAGACAGAAACGTGATTTATCGCCTCGCACAGTAGCTGAAGTCTTGGCTCAAATTCATGCCAGCGATTTTGAAGATGAAATGAGTGAACCAGAATCTAAGCCCAGAGAGTCTACACCAAACCAAAATCCATTACCATCAGTAAACCCTGAGAACTACTACCACATTCGAGAGACGGACAAACGCTCCTCCAGAAAATTTAGAACTACGGCCTACACGTACGCGGTGAAGTTTAAAGATTTCAAGTCCGATGTACCGTTGGAGAAAGCAGAAAGGTTCATCACCGATGTGTGGGATTCTTTGTTAACTACACTGAAACGGCAATGCCAAGCCAAAGAAGACCATCGCTTGAGACTTTCCATTCATCACGACAATTTGAAGTCTCCCGTTTGGATCGAGTTTAGCAGTCCAACAGAATTGACACCTTCCAAAGTCATCGACAAGATTCAACACGTACAACAATCCAATGACAAGTTTCACATCACCGACGGAAAAGCGACACTGTTCATGACCCACGTGTCTCTTCCCCAAGGGGCAGGCAAGAAAAGGGTGATCTTGGTAGACAACTATCGCAGCATCAAGCGTAGTCTCGTCCAAATTAACAACCCTCAAGACCAGATGTGCTTAGCCCGTGCCATCGTGGTGGGACGAACGTATGCCGACAAGAACGACACGAAAGAATGGAAAAGAGACTGGAAAACTATTCGACGATCCGACCGAACAACCAAACAACAAAGAGAAGCAGAACTCCTGTTAAAGCAAGCGGGGATATCCAAAGACACACCCTGTGGCATTCCTGAAATGCAAAAATTGCAAGACGTCTTGGCTCCACGCTACACGTTGAAAGTACATCCTCAAGAAGTGCGCGGACCTCTGTTGTTTCGAGGCAAAGATTTCAAAGACGGAAAATACATTCACGTCTATCATCACGATTAACATTTTGATGCCATTACCAGTATCACTGGATTCCTGTCATACAGATATTGCTGGGAGAAATGTGACTATGGCTATAACAATCGAGAGCAACATAAGCATTGCGGATCGAAATGTGAGGGATGTTTAGCCTCTAAACCCTGTCTTGACGAAGGACATGAACGAGTGCATTCCTCTGCTTGTCAGCGCACGTTTGTCAGTCCTGCCTGTTATCAACAACAGCTAAAGACGCAAGGTTCACAGCAGAAATGTGCTTGTCAACTCTTGAGATTGTGCCCTACTTGTGGACAAGGCATACGTACCAACAGTGCCAAGGCACACGTCTGTTCAGGAAAGAAACGATGTCACATTTGTCACCAAACCGTGGACTTGGAACACCAATGCTACAATCAAAAATACCATTCCAAACATGAAGAAGAAGATAATGACCAGAAGAAAGGCCATTTCATCTTTTTCGATTTCGAATGCATGCAAGAGACTGGTATTCACATTTCAAATTTCTGCGTGGCTCACCGAGCGTGCGACAAGTGCATCCAAGAGCCTATCTTGACTCATTGCCCTCACTCTAGCAAGATTCCTGGAGGACGTGAAAAAATCTTTCAGGGACCGAACACGCTAGCCGATTTCGCCCAATGGATCTTAAACCCTATTGACGAGACGTGCAGCGAAGAGAACATCGGACGATACGGAGACTGTCATCACTATGCCACGGTGATGGCTCACAATTTCTCCGGATACGATGGACAGTTTCTGTTGAGATACTATACAGAACAAAGTACCGAACGTCCGAAAGTGACTTTGAACGGAGCCAAAATCATTTCCATGCAAGTGGGTCAAGTGCAGTTTAAAGATTCGATGAGTTACTTGGCCATGCCTTTGAGCCGCATGCCTAAAACGTTTGGCATGACAGAATGGCCAAAGGCTACTTTCCGCACTTTTTCAATACCGAAGCCAATCAACACACCGTTCTACCCCAATTGCCTGAGGCTCACTACTACGACCCCGACAACATGCGTACCGAACAACGAGAAGCTTTCTACGCTTGGTACCAGACTCACGCCTCGCACCCTTTCGACTTTCAGGAAGAAATGTTAAAATATTGTCGTTCCGACGTAGACATTTTTACGGCGTTGCTGTGGAAAATTTCGAGAACTGTTCATGGAACACGGAGGAATCGATCCTTTGAAAGAAGCCTGCACCATTGCCAAAGCGTGTTCCTTAGTGTACCGTCAACGATTCATGCCCGAAAATACCCTAGCTATCATCAGTCCTCAAACTACCAATTTTGTCAAACGTCAATTCTTGGTCAAAGCCCTACGCTGGTTACATTACTTGTGTGACAAGGAAGACAAATGGATCCAACACGCTCGCAACGGAGGAGGCGAAAATACCATCGGAAGGTATTAGGTAGATACCTGGGACTTAGAAAACCCTAAGATCGTGTACTAGTTTAACGGGTGCTTATTTCACGGATGTCCTATCTGCTACACTCAACGTAACACTAAAAATCAGTTTTTACAACGAACCATGGAATACTTGTACCAGGCCACTTGTCAGCGATGCTTGAAGTTAGAAGAGCAAGAATACCGAGTGGTAGAAATGTGGGAACACGCGTACGATCAGCGATTGAAAACCGATCCCGAGTTTAATCCCATCGTGGAAAGTTACAAGCTGGTGGACCCCCTAAACCCAAGGGACAGTTTTTACGGAGGACGGACGAATGCCACCTGTTTGTTATACCAAGCCGACGAAGAGAAAGGAGAAGAAATCAAATACTTGGACGTGTGTTCTCTGTATCCGTACGTGTGCAAATATTGTCACTTTTCCGCAGGGCACCCACAATTGCTGACGGAACACATTGACGTGGACAATATTCGACAATACGAAGGATTGATCAAATGTAAAGTATTGAATCCCACGTTCTTGTACCATCCCGTTTTACCAAATCATTGCCAAGGACAAATGATGTTTCCCCTGTGCCGTACTTGTGCCGAAACGTGCAACCAAGACCAACCTTGTCAGCACACTCAGGAAAAACGTGCCTTGACGGGAACGTGGATCAGCGTGGAATTGTTTAAAGCTCTGGACTTGGGATACCAATTGTTAGAAGTGTACGAAATTTACCACTTTCCCAAGACAGAAAAATACCACAAGGGTGACGAGGCTTAGAAAGGCATTTTCGCAGACTACGTGAATGCCTTTTTGAAACTGAAACAAGAAGCCAGCGGCTACCCTTCCTGCTGCCACACTCCCGAAGACCAAACAAAGTTCAAAGAGAAATACTGGGAGCAGGAAGGTATCCCTTTAGACCACATCGAGAAAAACGAAGGAAGGCGATCGTTTGCCAAAGTGATGTTAAATTGTTTGTGGGGTAAAATGGCACAACGGTTGAGTTTACCCAAGACGGAGTATTTGACAGAACATTTCCTTTACTTCCAGATGATTCACGACAAAACCAAATACATGAAACACGTGGACGTCCTTCGTGAAGACTTGATCTTAGTCAATTACGAAGAAGAACTGGACTTTGTAGAAGCCGACGAATTTGGAAATGTCATCATTGCGGCCTACGTGACAGCCCATGCTCGCTTAAAACTGTACGAAGCTTTAGAACTGTTAGGAGATCGTGTGCTGTATTTTTACATGGACAGTTGCATCTACATTGATCGCCTGGGTCAATCTCACCCTGTCATCGAAGGAGACCGTTTAGGAGCCTGGACGGACGAGATTCTAAGTTTTGCAAGTGGCGTTCCCAAAAATTACGGCTACGAATACCGGGACAATCAAGGAGAAGTGTACACGGAGTGCAAAGTGAAAGAATTGACTCTCAATTATCGCACCAGTCAACTGGTAAACTTTGGCGTCTTGAAAGAAGCCTTGCAGTCTGGAGAGGATGGAAATTTTAAAGTGACCACCCACGAACCGCACAAGATTGTACGTTTACCCACACACCAAATCGTCAGTCGACCCTTGGAAAAAGTTTATCAAATCGTGTACCAGAAGCGAGTTCGGCTTCCCAACCACTTCACTTTACCGTACGGTCACGCCGATATTGGCCAGCATATAAAAAGGGACAACGTTCAAGGCCAATAGTTCCTTGTGACTACCATTGCTAAGCGAGAAAGATGAATCCTTTCACACAGCAAGTATCCAGTAAGAGTAAACTCGAGTACGATGCTGTGCCTTGCGATGGCAGGGATGCCGTACGCTATGACCTTAGTCATTCAGTACCACATCATCATGGGAACTTTGCTGTAACTACTACTACTACTACCATACCTACCATGGAACGTGATGCTGTGCGTGTCAAACCTGATGGATGCGAAAGCGATGCCACTCATTATCGCACACCTTTTCACTTTACTGGTTTTCATGGTGGATGTCATCCTAATGAAACCATGCGACTACCACCCTACGGATGTCATGTAAAACTGAGCAGGCTCCTGCATATTTCACCGTACCCTCATCGAAATGAACCTGTGAAAGACGAATATTCGTTCCCTCTGTGTTTGCCAGAATACCGTGACTTTGAAAGTCGATTGCAAACTTTCCAAGGAAAATGGCCAAAATATCTGGGAGGACCTGCCCCCGAAGAATTAGCTAGAGCTGGATTTATCTACTTGGGCGAAGGGGAAAAAGTCAAGTGCTTCAGTTGCGGTGTGTCACTTCACGCGTGGGAGAAGAAAGATTGCGCTTACCTGGAACATACTCGATGGTCTCCAGATTGTCACTACCTGCCTTTAGTGGGACCTCGTCATTGAAGTGGGCCTACCATGTTGTGTAAAAAGCTAGCTACGGAGTTAGGAGTCAAACGTTGGACAACCCCTAGACAAGTATTTAAACCGGATGTAAAAAATAATCTTCAAAGATTACCAAATGAATTGCAAGAGAAGATCTACAAGGACATTTGGCAGGGACTTGCCAGAGCCAAATCTGAATTAGTGACTGTAGAACCTTTATGTCGAGAAATTCACAAGAGGAAATTGACCAAAGTCAACAAACAAGTCCGATTTCTCTGGATCAAGGGTGCGTTCTTCCTAAATATTCCGCTTTAGACCATTTACATTTGAAGATTTTATTGACATTCTTGACCGTTACCCTGAATGGCAGTGGTCAGAAATGACTCACTTTGTTCATTACTTTCGCTCTAGAAGAAATGTTTGACTGACATGGTTATGGATACTTTACAAGAGAACATTCGTGCTTTGCCTGTGGAATTGAGAGAACGCATTTACCGTGAGTTCGTCAAAATACAAGTGAAACGCAAAGAACCATTGCATCCGTTACGTCACCGATGTTTAAACCACTGGTACCTGAATGCTATAAGAGGGTTGATTCATGTGAAATCGTTCCATTGGTCAGACATTTTCAACTGGAGGAGAACCAGAAGACTTTGGTTGTCACTCTTCCTTCAACTTACAAGGTGGTCATACTACAACGAATACCAGAAGAAGAGTTAGAGGAGTACCAAAATCTTTTACGCTACCAAATTTTGTCTGTAGTGGAAAATTCTGTACGGTGTGTAGTGTGTGAACTAGTGACTAAAGAAATTTAAATTCGCTACTGGAGTACGATTAGCTCTGTGCAAAAAGTACACTTATTACCTCCGACAAAAAAGAGGGTATAAGAACGGACGACCATGCCACGACCTTTATCATTCGTGATACAACAGATTCCGTGGAAGGAAATCAATGACACTATTGAAACGGTAGAGGATTACCAACACCTATTACGAGAACTGTGTCCATTGAATTGGGGTCGACGTGTAATGTGTGCCTTAGTGACTTGCTTTCTGGGATTTCGTTTACCAGCCGATTCCTTGTGGACTCTTTACGAACAGTACCTACTACTCCCAAAAAAAAAAAAAAACATGAAAGGGGTCCCTTTAAATGTACACGAGAGACTCATTCTGCTCAAAACTTTGCGCTTTCATCTTGATACTTCTCAACCTCCACGGGAAAACAAGATTCGTCAACTTTTAGGCACTGAAGATGTGTACGACGACGTGTGTGTAGCTTGTGACTTACACCCTCACTGGAAAGATGTACGTGACTGGAAAAGTTGGGGGTTTCAGGCATGGACAAAGGAAGTGGCACACTATGCCAAAGATTTGTAATCCTAAAAAATTAAAACGTTCCGTGAAAAAAGTAACTTTTAAACCAGTGTTAGTGACAGTGCCAGAAGAAGAAGAAGAAGAAGAAGAAGAAGAAGAAGAAGTCGTGAACGAGGAAAACCACTCTCTTCAGGACAGTACCGTGATCGACATCCCTGAAAGGCCATTCCGGGAGGACTCTTGTGTGATTGTGCCAAGGAGTGTAGAGACTCTCAGAACATTACACAGTACCCCTACGATTTCACCTCTTGATCATCACAAATGTTGTACAGAGACTTGTTTATATTCCACTATGATCGTTTTGATGTGTCTTTTATTCATGTACTTAGCCATCTGGCTTTTATGTATTTTTGTCTTTCGTGTTTTTCACTTTTAAAGATGACAATAAACGTGTCCTGAAAAAGTATAAAAACTCTTGTCTTGTCTGTCTTCGTGTCAAAAGTGACATTCCTTTCACTACTACTACTACTACTATTGCTACCTCTACTGTCTCTGCTCCCTCTTCCTCCACTGTCAAAGTCATTGACGAACACGTAGATCGGACTAGTTGGGAGGCCATCCCTTTAATATGCTCATTGCTGGACCAAGCGGTTCCGACAAAAGCGAATTTGTCGAACGTTTGATCGAACATAAACATCATTTGACCGATCGTCCCCCTCAATGCATCGTGTGGTGTTACAAAGAGTGGCAATCGGCGTACAGCCTTCTGCGAGAAAGTCAAGGCGATTCCATCGTCCTTGTGGAAGGCATTCCTGGCGAGGACGACGCGATCGTGTCTGACCCGAGTCAAACTCATTTGGTTATTTTTTTATCACATGTTAGGAGAAGACGAAGAAGAAATTAAACTCTGGTTTACACGCAAAGGGCATCATCGTAATGCCAGTGTCATTTATATCACCCAAAATTTGTTTCAACAAAGTAAAGCCCATCGTACCATTAGTCTCAATGCTCATTACGTGGTGTTGTTTAAAAGCCCTAGAGATATATCGCAAATACAAGTCTTAGCCAAACAGTTAGGAACGCCTTGGCTGACTCATGCGTACGACGATGCCACTCAAACCCCACACGCTTATTTACTCGTGGATTTAAAACCCACCACTCCCGATTATTTGCGATTTCGTACCCATCTGTTTTACCACTGGTGCCAAGACGGAGGGCCTGTCGTGTACACGTCTCCTTCGTCGACTTAATCACCAAAAAAAAAAAAAAATCTATAAAAACCTCGGTCACTTGGACTCTGTCTCACACATTGTCTACATGACGTCCCTTCAGTCTCATCTTCCCATTAAATTGATTCGTGCCTTGTACGGTATCAGTCGCGAAAAAATCCACAAATACGTGCTCGTGTCTTAGAAGCTAGTCTCAAAGAAGTCTTACGATGGTTTACGGTGACAGCACGTCAATTACTGCAAGGCATCATTCAGATTCCACATCAAACCAAACGTTTTTTTGAGAGAAACAAAGGCGCCTTGACGCAACCAGCCGATCTTCGCATCGACACTCAAACCAAAAAGCAAATCATTTTGAAACCTTGAGGTAGCGGTTCTCTAGGAGGTGTCATCATTCGATCCCTCTTAAAATGGGATCCTAATGCTCCCAAAGTCGTCCCCAAGAAAAAAGCCACGCCCAAACGTACCCAGAAGAAAAAGAAAAAGAGCAACGGTGTCAAGACCAGGTCACAGCCTCCGAAAAAGAAAAAGAGAAGTCCACAGAAAACAGCTTCTACTCGCAAGAGAGTGCCTCCAAAAACTTCTCCTCCAGCGGTGACACCCTCTTCCTCTTTAGCGGCTGTAGCCGCTGCTCACAAAGTACCTGCCCCCAAAATCAAAGTCCAAGAGAGAACGAGTGTGTTATAGAGTTTACTGGATTTGTCCAAACAAGAACTGTCCCGATTTAGTCCGTTGCGAACTCCTCCACGACGTGTGTTGCCTATCATCAAGTTGATACGACGTAAAGACAATCAGTGGCGACGCATTCCAGTATAAAAAGACCAGAGGCAAACCATAGGAATCAGTGTTTTTTGTGCTGCTGAACGTCCAAAGATGTCCCCTCCAAGAAGTGTACACCGTTACCATCGTTTTTCTTCTTCTGCGGTCCAAAAAGGAAAAGGAAAACGAAAAAGACAGTCAGGTCATCCTAAGAAGCGCTTAGTCAAACATCGACGTCACCTCCAGAAAAGACACACTCGTCCAAAGAGAAGTCACCAAAGAGAAGGAATGTTTCAATTTTTTGACGATGAGCAGCGTCGAGCGCTACGTAATTTAATTAGACGAGCTGGGTACAGAGTCAAATAAAAGGACGCATGTCGAGCCATGGACTTTAGTGTATGTTGTGTATCAAAAAGATGTCCCCTCATTGTCGTTCTTTTGTCCAGAAAGGAAAAGGAAAAAGAGTCACGTCATCCGAAAAAACGCTTAGCCAAACATAGACGTCACCCCCAGAAAAGACACACTCGTCCAAAGAAAAAGAGGAGGATTCTTTGGCGATTTTGGAAAACACATTGTTACCTTTATGACGAAGCGATACTCCCCAAAAAAAGGATAAAAGGCCGTGTGCCCAAGTCATCGACGTTAGTATATTTTTTGGTGTGTGACACGGAACCAACAAACAAAGATGACCCCTAAAAGAAGTGTACACCACTCTCTAGCTAAACAAGGAAAGAAAAGGAAAGGACTGCCACCTCGTTTAGTCAAACATTGGGACATGTTGTCTGTCATGTCCAAAGCTCCTCCACTCAGGCGAAAACAAATGATTCAAACTGCTTCCAAAGATGTCATCGATACCGTATGCGAATGTTGTCTGAATGTCTTGAAAGGTACAATACCTTTCTCTAAACACCAGAAAGAATGCTTAGCCAAACATCGACACGTTCTTCGCCAAATGGTCGAAAGGAAAATACCCATTCCTCAAAAGAAAAAGATGTTGGTACAACGCGGAGGATTTTTGCCCTTTTTGCCTATGTTGTTAGCACCCTTGTTAAAAGCCACAGTAGTCCCACTGGTTACAAGTTTCGTGGCGGGAGCTGCTTCACAAGGGATAAAATAAAGGGATAAAAAGAGACTCTGGGTCAAAAGATCTCAGACGTGATCCTTGAAATCCAATGGAAGGACGAAAACTAGCTTTAGTTCCTTACAAACGATGGATGGAATACCATCGTTGGCAAGAACAACGAACCCCACATTTACCTCCCAATCCTCATTTGACCGAGATGTCCCAGTTACAACACGAACTACAATCGTTGATGGATCGCAGCGATTTGTCAGAAACGGAAAAATAGCAACGGTACGGTCAGTTGTTTCAACGACTGCAACTCTTTCACCAAAAAGCTTTCGACGAAACAGCTCTACCCACTCTGAAAGATTTTAAGGCCTTGATGAAAAGTTCACCACCACTACCACTCCCAGTGGTCAAGACAGAGTCAGCCCCACGGTTGCCTGAGGAAGAAGAGGCAAGAAAAGTCTTTCAAACACCGTCAGCAGCTCCCATCCCTAGTAAGATTGCAGCGTCCTTGTTGACCCCTTCTCCTACACCGCAACGAGAAGAACTTAAAGCTTGGGTTAAAAAGATGATGTCCACTCCTCCTTCGACAGAAGTGAAAAAGAAAGAAGGGAAAGCAGAAGTGAAAAAAGAAAAGAAGACCAAAGTCATTCCATTACCACCACCACCACCACCACTACCTTCCACTTCTACACCCGTGGCACATCGGACACGTAAAACCGTTTCTAAACTACCCCCTCGTCCCATTCAGAGTAGCATCAGTGAAGATTGTATCACTTATTAAAACATGGAGAAGGTGTTAGCCAGCATTTACTACGATCCATCCCATTCCGAAGGTTACGGAGGAGTTCAGAAATTGTATCGTGCTGCCAAAACTCGACTGAAAAGTGTCCGTTTACCTCATGTGCAACGCTGGTTCCTAGAACAAGCCACGTACACCTTACACAAACCCATTCGACGAAAATTTTCCAGAAGTCGCACCCAAGTAGAGGGTATCGATCACCAATGGCAAGCCGATTTAGCCGATGTCTCTCATTTAGCTACCTACAATCGTGGTTAGAAATATTTGTTTTGTGTCATCTACGTCTTTTCCAAATTTGCCTGGGTCGTACCATTGACTTCCAAATCGAGCAGTGAGTTAGTGCGAGCCCTGCAACTGGTGTTGAAACAAAGTGGGCGTCACCCTCTTCGATGGCAAACTGACAAAGGCACCGAATTTCTAAACCAAGCTTTCCAAAAAGAATTGAAGAAACGTGACATTCAGTTTTTCACCACCGAGAATCCCGAAACCAAAGCTAGCATCGTGGAACGTTTTCAACGTACCTTGAAAGAACGCATGTGGAAATATTTTACGCATCAACACACTCTCAAGTACATCGACGTCTTGCCACACCTCGTCCAATTGTACAATCAATCTTACCATCGGAGCATAGGGTACACCCCCAAAGAAGTGACTCCCGATAACGAAGTGACCGTCTTCGAGCGCCTGTTTGGACCGTTCCCGACAGTGACTGTCCCCAAGAAAGGTGGAGTGTTGGCATCAGGAGATTGGGTACGCATTGGCAAAACCAAACGCACTTTCGACAAAGGTTACTTACCCAATTGGACCACGAATTGTTTCGTGTCACCGAACGTGTGCGTGGCCGTCATCCTCCCGTCTATAAATTAGAAGACATGAACGGAGAAGTGTTAAAAGGAACGTTTTACTTGCCCGAGTTACAACGTGTGACCAAAAAAGAAGACGACGTGTACGAGATCGAAAGCATTCTCGATCGAAGAACTCGTAAAGTAGGAAAGAAACGTGTCAAAGAAGTCAAAGTACGTTGGGAAGGATATCCTTCCAGTTTTGACTCTGGGATCGACGCTTCGCGAATCATCGACTATAAAAAGAAGTGACCATCATGCCCTTCAACACAGCCTCAGCTACTGCAGTGACCACTCCGTCCCCCAGTTCTTCTCTGCAAGATCTACAAAAGCAACCCTTGTGGGTGTGGTGTGGAGAACGTGTGTCTAAAACTCAAATCGTCTTTTTCTGCCAAATCTTTGTGGTGTATTGTGTCATCGGTGCTGCCATTGCCAATTTGAGTTTGCAACAAGGAGATAAACAATTGTGGACCATTTTACTCAGCAGTTGCATTGGTTACCTTTCTCCCAATCAGTCTCTGAAATATTCCTCTAACGGAAACAACAACGGGAGTCTTGTGTCCAACGTTAGTTCCAACAGTCACCCTAACCATTTTCTTTTATACACTCCTGTAACTTCCAGTGACTCCTCGGACACTAGAACTGTGGAATTATGAACAACCAATTTTACTTAACGTTACCCAGTGACAGTTCCATGGAGGTGTTTCCCAATAACACTTTGTGCTATTTCTCGGCCAGATTACCTCAGGCCATCCAATTGGATCACGAACCCCATTGGGAAGTGGCTTTGGTGGAAATGATTCACCCTACACAAATCAAAAACATCGTCGAAAATCAAAACACTTTCACGATAGAAGTTTGTGACGAACAAGTGCAACAAGCCATGGATGAACGCGCTAGTGTAGCTGACTTTATCAAAACATCAAACCCCACAACTAAACGAACCACTTATCTGTTGAAAATTCCTGCAGGTTATTATTTTAGTAGTCAACATTTGGTGAACGCCATGGCTGAGAGGTTCAATTTCATGTTTGGTAAAGCCTTGGAGAAAGCCAAAAAAAGTGTCACGATCGAGTACCACAAAATATCTCGTCGCCTACTGATGACATTTTCTGAGGACAAAGTATTGGCCATTACATTTTGTCCTGAATTGTATGACATTTTGGGTGGAGACCCTAAGTTAATCAAGATAAGAAACGAAATACCAGCCGTGACCAGTAACTTGGATTTTGCGAAATATTCTCGATTCCCTGTAGAAATCAACCAAGGACTGAATTTGATTTTTGTGTACTCCGATGTGGTGGAGTACAATGTAGTGGGACACACCTCCGTACCGTTACTGCGTGTCATTCCTTTCAAAGTGGATTCTACCACGAACGCTGACGAGGAAGGTGGAAACACCTATCACGTTCACCGCGATTTTGTAAATCCTCACTATTTGCCCGTCAGTAAGTCGTATTTCGACACTGTCAACATTACTATAAAAGGAGATCTGGGACAAAATATTCCATTCACCAAAGGGAAAGTCACAGTGAAACTCCATTTTCAAAAACGATTACTCTAACTTTTTGTCAGTCATGTATCCTGTGTACCAAGGAGTCGCTCGACAGCGAGGACATGGTTTAGGTGATATGCTCAAATCGGCCTTTCGTAGAGTGGTTCCCATTTTGAAACCGATGGTGACACGGGGATTGCACGCCTTAAAAGATGCCGCGTTGACGCGAAGTAAAGAATTTCTCCAAAATGTCATCATTGACAAACAAAACCCCAAAGAAGCTTTCTTGAGAGCAGGCAAAAATGTCTTGCTTCAAACGGGCAAAGACCTTTTGGGTCGGCGAGAAACTCCTATAAATGCCCTGGGCAATGCCGAGTCCGGCATTCCTGCTTCCCTGACGCCACAGCAAGGACAAGGCAGAAAAAGACGACGAAAACACCCCTTCAGAGGACTTCACGCCCCTAGAGCTAGAAAGACTAAGTAAAGAAAAACCGTCCGAGAGTTAGACGTTTTTGATTATTAAAAAAAAAGAAAATGATGCACCGAGAGTCTTGCGCCTGTTCCAAGTCGGAACTTTATATGTTTGCCATGCCACCCACCATGATGACGATGCAAGAATCCCAATGGGTCAAATTTGATCCCGTCTCCTCTTTGACGGATTCAGCTCCCATCGAATTTGAAATCAAAGGATAGCCCGAAGATTACATCGATCTGAATAGCAGTTACTTGTATCTAAAGCTGAAAGTGATCAAAATCGACAACACCAATCCGTTAGCCCATGACGCAGTAGCTCCCGTCATCAATTTCATGCATTCCTTGTTCAGCGAAGTGGATTTGTACTTGAATAACAAACTGGTCAGCAGTAGCATGGATACTTACCCTTACCGAGCGTACCTAGAAAATCTCTTGACGTACGGAAAAGAGGCCAAGAACATTCATCTGGATGCTTGCGTGGTATGGAAACCTGACACTGCAGGTGAGAACACGTTTAACGACAGAGCCCTGACAGCCGATGACGAACCTCACAATGTGGGTTTTAACGATCATCGAAGGAAAATCCTGCAAGGTCGTAGTTTAGAACTGATGGATCGTTTGCATTTGGACATGTGGTTGCAAGACAAGTATTTGCTGAACGGAGTGGATATTCGCCTGAGACTCAATCGCAGCAGTGTCGCTTTCCATTTGATGGCTCAAGCCAACGAGTACAAAACCATCATCCAAGAAGCCAGACTTTACGTGCGACGTGTAGAAGTGTTACCTAAAGCGGGAAACGACATCAGTCAAACATTGAGCAGATCGACCGCCAAATATCCGATACGACGTGTCGAAGTGAAAACATTCACCATTGCTACTGGACTCCGATCCAAGATCAAAGATCATCTGTTCCAAGGACAGTTACCCAAACGTTTAATCGTTGGTATCGTCAGTAATGCAGCCTTCAACGGAGCCCACGATCAAAATCCTTTCCAGTTTAAGCACTACAGAGTGTCAAAAATCGAGGTCAGTCGCGATGGCAAGACTTTGTGTACCAGACCCTTCGAACCTAACTTTGCCCAGAAGAATTACTTGAGATCGTACTTGTCCCTGTACGAAGCTACGGGGCAACTAGGAACCAACGCCAGTCACGGTATTTCGTACGAAGATTATGTCGGAGGTTACAGTTTGTGGGCCTTTGATTTCACTCCAGATCAAGGCAGCGACGAGGGACATTTCCACCCTATAAAATCCGGTCAACTGCGTGTGGAACTTCAGTTTGCAGAAGCTCTCCTTGAGACGGTCAACGTCATCCTGTATTATGAGTTCGATAATACCATACCATAGAAATCAACAGTTTGAGAGAAGTCATTCTAGACTATTAGACACAATGGAAGACTCCTATCCCTCTTTAAACAGTGGAGAATCTTTGGAAATGGAATGGGAGGATAGCGTGAAAGCAGAACCCCAAGACCAAGCCAAAGAGGACGAGGTAGTAGTCAAGTCCAGATGGCCAGAACAAGAACAACATTTAGTGTCCTGTTTTGCTAAACACCTAGCGAATACAATTGCGGAATTGTCCAGGAAATATTGTTATGGATGTCAAAACGATCATCCCAGTCAAATTCAACACGATATACGTATGATGATGAGTCAAGAAGAAAAATTGGACGAACTTTATTACCTTTTGAACAATAGTTCGTATACTGCTTTTTGTAATCCTGTCGTGTGCGCTAAAGATGAACTACCTCATCGCAAACCTCAAGACCATCAAGCTTATGTCATCAACACGGACGAAAGTCATCTTCCAGGAACTCACTGGGTTGCTGTCAACTTCCCTCAAGAGAATTGTGTGGAATATTTTGATTCGTATGGATTACCCCCTTTGGAAGACCATATCATTGACTTTATGAGAAGAAATGCCCAGACGACACGATACAATAATGTGAAATTACAAGGCACAGATTCCATGGTGTGTGGACAATACTGTGTGTATTTTCTTCATCAACGCAGTCTTGGATATCCTTTAGAACACTTAGTGACTCATTTTGATCGTCATTCTTCTAGAAACGATGAGAAAGTAGATCGATGGTTTTGTGACCATTATAGTTATCTTTTGTCTTTAGCTAGGAAACGTAGTGTACATCAATGGCCTCATGATTTCCATCAATGGAAATCTCACATGATTTCACAACGTTGTCAACCTTGTCAAAAATAATTTGTTTGATGTTACTTGTGACTCATGACTTGTTACTTGTTACTTGAATAAAAAATGTTGTGTTTTGGAAAAATGTGTCTGTGGTTTGTTTTCAAAAAAACAATGTGAATATATGCTCTTTGACTTCTCTCTATCCTTCACCATGACATTCGCTATCATAGCGTTCCGACACTAAAACCAAATCGGGATGTTTTCTATCGCGTCCGCGTTTGAACCATATAAAGCGGGTTGTTCTCCAATCTGACCATCCACTGTTGACTCGTCAACCTATGAACATGCCTTCCAGACTAGCCCAGCTGAACGAAGCTTACGTTAGTTTACATCGTGTCAGGCTAAACCTGATACCGAAGCCTGAAGAGATAGAGAATGTCAGGATGATATCCATAGCCCAAGACCTCATAGAAGAGGTCTTTAGAGAGGAAATTAAGAAAGAACAAGAAGAATGGACTGAGAAGTGCAGAATTCAGAAGAAGCAGAGAGAAGAACAACAGGAACAACAACAGCAGCAGCAGCAGCAAGAACCAGACAGAGGTTTTGTGGACTGTCGAGTAGACACCAAAGAATTCTTTTTCTCTTTTCGCAGAAGCGGGCCGTATCATATAGGAAAGCCTGCTGCCAGACGGGGACGCAATCATAGACAGTAAAAAAAGATTGCCATTACTCCCGTTAAGAAAAAGAAAGAGCCCTTTTCAGGGCTACCCAATACTCTAGAAAAGACATACTCATTCAATTTGCCGAAATTGTAATTAGAAAATAGAAGCGTGTCTATAAGCACTTCGTTTCTTTTGTCAGTAAAACAAAAAAATCCACCCTTTGTTTTCTCTGTTTGTCCAATCGTGTCTGTCTGTGTTTGTAAGTAAAAAGTCAAAAAGTCAACGTGAGTGCTTCTTTTAAGTCAGCGCGTTTCATGTGATGGCAAATTTGGGTACTAGAGGATGTTTACCTTCACGTCCGTGCTTCACGTATATAAAGCGACACAATCGTCAGTCTAGCTACCCATCATTGATTCGTCAACTTTAAAATGAGCAGCAGACTACAAAAACTGTTGGAACTCCAAATGCATCTGGAGAATGCCAGACGTCTCCTGGATGAGCTGACATTGGAAGCTAATGAAGAAGAAGCCAGGATAAAGGAGGAAGAAGAGAAGAAAAAGAAAGAAGAGGAGAAAGAAAAAAGCAAGGGATCTTGCATCACCTCTTCATGATACCTCAGTGTGAGGTGAAACCTGAGGTGAGGACACCTCCAATAGCAGCAGCAGCACCACCACCACCACTGCAACGTCAGCCACAGCTACCAGTACCAGTACCACAGGAAGTAAGGAGGCCAGATATTCATCCCCGTGTCTGGCACAGAAGACCGAGGGAACAAGTCTTCACTATCCCACAAACGGAGGAGTGGGATAGTGAAGCCACTCAAGCTCCGTCTGCGCTCCCAATCATAAATGTGAATTGGGAGAATGACTGGAACCGGCGATGCGTGTGTGGAGCCAGACCTGGGAGGTGCCGACATTAGCCGGGTGAATCTGAAGTTCTGAAAAAACAGCCCTTCTCAGGGCTAACCAGATCTCTAGAAAAGAGAGACTATTCAATTTGCCAATTCGTGTGAATGTAGTGTAGTGTGACTATAAACACTCACTCCTCTACTGATGTGTGTGTGTGTGTGTGTGTGTGTGTGTGTGTGTGTGTGTGTGTGTCAGTGCTTGCATGCGCGTTCGTTGGTGTGGATAGTATATTTGTGTGTGTTTTATGCTTGCTCGCTCGTTAGTGTGGATAGTATATTGTGTTTTATGCTTGCTCGTTCGTTGGTGTGGATAGTATACTTGTGTGTTTTATGCTTGCTCGTTCGTTGGTGAGGATAGTATATTTGTGTGTGTTTTATGCTTGCTCGTTCGTTGGTGTGGATAGTATATAATATGTGTTTTTCTTCTCATCCCGATTGTGTGGATAGTATATTTGTGTGTTTTATGCTTGCTCGTTCGTTAGTGTGGATAGTATATAATATGTGAAGTGAGTGTAAGGGATGTTTTCCTTCACGTCCGTGCTTGAAGTATATAAAAGCATAGCGTTCGTCATTCGCGCCATTCTACACAGAACATAAAAATGACTGGCAACATAAACTTATTCAACAAGTTAAGAGATGGTGGTGGATAATGGATGGAGCCTACGTGATGGACAGACTTGACAAAGAATGGAAGTTCCCAGGTAGCCTAGACTTGGTGAACAGTCTGAAAGCAGCAAGTTATCATTTGCAAATGATAACAATGGAAGAAGCTGACAAGTTGATAGGATTCATCCATCCTAAATATGTAAGAGTGGGAACCTTGAAGCAGGTTCTGGATGTTGTGATCCAAGTGAGATGTTTTTTGGAAGACATCTTCCATTTAACTGAGTGGGCTTTTGTCAAAAAAGGCTTAGACAATATCAAGAAAGTCGAAGACATTATGAGAAAAGTACTGGAAGAAGAAGTCCAGAAGATTAAGGAGATATGGAAAAAAGAAAGAAAGGACAAAGAAAACCAAAAAAAGAAAGAAGACTTTGAGAAACTAAATCAGAACTGGATAAAGATACAGGGAAAATTCAGAGCTCTGGGACATCCTGACTGGATGCCAGAAGACGAAGAAAAGAAAAAGAAGAAAGGAATTTTTGCCAAAGTGAGAACATGGTGGAGGAAGTGGAGACAATAGAAGAAGAAGACAAAGGCCCTTTTTAGGGCCACTTCCTATGCCTTGAAAAGATCTTAATTTTCACTTTGCCTCAACAAAAAAAAAAAATTTAAAAACCCTTACTCTACTAAAAACACGAACGCTCCTGATTCGTGTTTGTCTATAGCCATGACACAGGTAGCCTGACGTCACAGTACTACTTTGCTACATTGTTGCCAATGATCAGTACCGTGACGTCACCTTACCTGTTCCATTCCTCTTGGAGCTATACAGGCCCAACATTTCCTAATACAAAATTCCCATTGGGTCTATAGTCGCCCAGGCTGATTTTTGGGGTCTAAAAATCGTGGGGCCATAGTGCCCCAGGCTGATTTTCCTTCTTTGGCATGATTTGGTCTACGGTAACCCCATATACTACTCCAACACATCATTTCACCATATAAAAATAATAATTCTGACAAGCACAATAAAATGTCCCATCACCGCTGTGTAATTCAACAGATACAATCTAAAAACTCAACATACGCAATGGAATTTTCAGCACAGTCAATGTGATTCAACATGTTAAATTGAAACTCTCGACATATGACATAAAAATTTCAACAACCGCCGTGTAATTCAGAAGATACAATCTAAAAACTCGACATTGGACATCGAATTTTCAACCAGCGATGTGTAATTCAACAGATGAAATCTAAATATTCAACATATGAAATAGAACTTTCAACATAAATTCTTTGAACCAATACGTAAATTAAGAATTTTCGAAGTATGACATTGAAATTTCAACCACCACCGTGTAATTCAAACGACACAACCTAAAACCTCGACATAGAAAATATAACTTTCAACCACTACTGTTTAATTCAATATATACAATCTAAAATCTCCACCTAGAAAATGGAACTTTAAGGAGAAGCATTTTTGACACAACACGTAAAATTGGAATTCTGGACAAATGACATTAAAATTTCAACGGCAACGTTCTGATTGGACCAGCTTTTGTCCGCTACGGCGCCTCATGGTCCTTATTATATTCCATCAGTACAACAAACTAGCAGACGGACTTGTCAGTCAAACATTTCAGTCAAACATGTGTCGTCTGCGTCCAATATATGCGGTGTCTAGTATTAATATTTGTAACAAAAATTGAACAAATAAAAAGGAGGAACCCTTGTATTCTTGTGTTCGAAGAGATGTAAGTTCAAAATTTACGGATTTGTTAAGATATATTACATCTGTTCCTTGAAAATATAGACTTACTCACGCAAATATGGCGATAGTGTTATTAAAGAAACTCCCATTTTGTTAGAAAAGCCAACAACTTAACAGTGTTTGGGATCCCAGGGCGACAGTCAGATTGGAAATTATAAATTGATGAATGAAACGCTAAAATTTGTGCATTTTTTTTATATTCTTGATGTTTTTAACTTTTAAAATTAGGAGGGGTACAAACAAAAGGGAGGGTGTGCGATTGCTATACAATATCGCATAAAAGATATAGTAGTATTAAAAGACGTCGGATCTTTCAGACGGAATGTTATGATAGGTTGATTTGGTTTCTTTTGTTTCCTTCAAAAGACGTGCAGCTCTCAAAATGACATCATATCGCATGACATTCAATCATGTTTTTATTAGAACACACCTTTAGGTTGATCTTGTCCAAAAATATCCACATACTTTAATTTTTATTTTGTCGTATGTATTATGTATTCTTGAATCCAAGGAATACAAATGCATGAGACTAAAATAAAGTGAATAAATAGGATTCGCCATTTATTTTTTGTACATTGTATTGAAGTATGAACCAAAAATAAACTGTTTATATTGTATTATTCGCGAAATATATAAACTGGTCTATCCTTATAAAAAGTTGAAACAATTAAATTCTTTGAAATGAGCTATTAAGTCCCATCCGAATAATCAGTTTCCAAATATTTTACAGAAATTAAAATTTCAATGCAAACATGGGGAAAAAATGTAGTGCCAGTAGGCGGGGCTAAAGTAACGTCTTTTCGGTTTCATGCAGGCATGAACCTCCCAAAAAAATTCAAAGGACCTGACAAATCAAATTGCTGGAAATTGTAATGATAAATTTTTTTTAAATTAAACGCCATTTAAAGGTGTGTGTAATTAAATTCTAGAAATTTACACCCATTGCTGAAATAGTCTGTACTGAATGTCTCTATGACCTGTATGAGTTGTACTATTTAAAAAAATACTAACAATCATGCACAGATGCACTGAACATATGAAAGATAGTAAGATACAAAGATTTTTAAATATTAAATGATCGTTGACAAAGGACATCACATCCATATTACAGTTATATAAACAATGGATTGATAGGCTGAGTACGCACTAAGCTGAGCAATAAACTAACAAAAGGTTAAACTTAATATTAAAATATCTCCAGCGCCCGACTAAATTGAAAAGGAAAATATTAAGTTCCAAATGAGTTATGGTTTTTTTAGGGGGGGTGGTGGTTGTTGTTTTTTTAAATATCTCTTAAGATCGTCAATGTTTCATAGCGACCAGTTAAACCTAGCATCTCCGTACAGCAGAGCATGTTTAATAGCTACATGGATCTAATAATTTATGTGTCATAACTAATCAGTGATTTGACATGTAAATAAAGCCCCCATTGTTTGCTGTTTAATGTAAGGATTACAAAATTAATTACAATTAAGGTTTTGATCAAACAGAATTCTAACATTTTGCCTTTATGTCATAAATTGAATGGTAACTAGTTTAGTTCAAGAAAATGTTTTGGTTGATTATATTCAATATTTTTTTTAAAATGCTTATATTATTTAACGGCAGGTGCTGGTTTAGATGGGACTATCACCTGGTAAAAGAGTAATAAATATTAAGTACGTAATTAAATACACTTTTCCTTTCAATCTTGGCAGGCGCGGATCCAGAAATTTCAAAACGTCCGCGCGTGTTATGGCTTGCTATGAAAATGTTATATAAAAAACATCTTTGCTAAAAATTCTCGAGGCTATTTAGTAATTTGCATCAAGTTTAGAATGAGACTTTAATTAACGTTTTTTTTTTTTCATGATTTCTGCATATTGCTCCGTGTCCTTTACTGTTTATTCTATCTTGCTTCACTAAGGAATCCATAGTTAAATAGTATGTCAGCGTGGTCATGTAGGCGCATTTGCTCAGATTAAATTAATATTAATTGTTCCAAACAATTTTAATGATCACCATTTAAAGGCATGTATAATAAAATTCTAGAAAATTACACTGACTGCTAAAATAGTCGGTACTGAATGTCTACGTGACCTATATGATTTATACTTTGACTGGATACTAACAATTATACACAAAGGCACTGAGCATAAAGGAACATTGAAAGATTTTCTTTACAAATATTAAATGACCGTTGACAAAGGACATCACATCCACATTACTATTATATAAATCGTGGACCGATAATCCGAGTACGTAATGGACCGAGTACGTAAATGGGCCGATTTCGGTAGTCCGGGTTTGTTATGGGGGGAGAACTTTAGTGGGCCGACTCTGCTATGCGTCAAGTAGTCCCGTAAGTTATTGTAATTGTACATATGGATCAACGGCATATGTGCCGACAAAAAGATGCGAAAGATGACATCACATCTTTTTAGATTGTAATAACAACAGGTGTTTGTACTCAGTATGAAATAGTAACCTTCTCTGTGGATTTGTGCATACATGCTATTAACTGAATAAACAGAACATAGTTTCCAACAAGCAGTTATGGAAATTATTGGTTCTCCAAAACTCATAGTTAAGCAGTTTACCACTGTACAAATTAATACACCTACTTTTTTTATTTAGGAAGGAATCCACATAAAAAAGGATTTGGAAACATGTGTAGAAGGATCATATATTTTATAATTTTATATTCTCATGATTTAATTAGGCGGTAGTGGGTATTTTATTATTTTATGTAATTAATGTTCATTGATGAGTGAAATAAAGTCATCACTTGCAATTATTGTGTTATTCTCATTTTACACATATTTAGCCAATTAGGCAACCTTGAACACGGATTACCTGTTGAGTTTTGTTCACTCTGAGTAATGAAGCAGTAGTAGACTAATAGACTGGTCTTGGACCAGAGACCCAACTCCCCTAATAAAACATTTTTTGTGTATCCGATAAATTTGACATTTTGTGTACCTGATTGTTTTTGGGGAGTTAGGTCTCTGATCCAAGGCCAGTCTATTAGTCTACTACTGAAATATTTTAAAGTTTAGACAAAATTTCATATTAAACAATGAAATATTTATATATAATGTACAATAATTCAATCCGACATGTTGGATTTGATCTAACAAACAAATTTTGTAAGAGATTTGATTCAATAAAATCAGCCTCATGCTATACTGGCATAAAACCTAAAATAATAAGCGACTGTATTAAAAAAGCTGGATGTCATATATCACCAAAATATGGCTCAGTATGGTTATTCGCAACTGAAAATGATATGAGAATAAGAGGCTGGTCAGATGATTTAATGACATTTATTGACAATATGGTTGATATTTTATTTGATAATGATATAAGTAAAAAATAAACATCTACTGTTGTAACCATATTTTATGATAATCTTTTTCATACCTGCTGACTCTCATTGGTAGGATATCAGTTAACATACTGTCATTAATATGAAACTCGCGTATTAAATCGTCCATATCATATTTTACGCCTCGCAAGTAAGATCGTATTTGATCAAGTAATTTTTTGTAAGTGATACTTGCTGTTTTACAAGCATTTTTTTTTTCAGTATAGTAATAGGCTGATCCTAAACCAAATGCGGATTCTAGATCAGAGACCCCCACCCTGAAGATTTGTCGGAGAAAGAATAAACCTTACTTAACCTCAATGGAAAATTACTGGCACTGATTAACTGTCCATTTGACCTCAATGGAAAATTACTGGCACTGATTAACTGTCCATTTGACCTCAATGGAAAATTACTGGGCACTTTAGTTACATTTAAACTTATCTCTACATACAGACGGGCCTTCTCTCTACGTCCAACAGATTTTGTACACTCTCCCCATGATAACCCCGAGTTGAGTGCAAAAGTACACCCACCACGTGGTTACATGGTGGGAGAGTGTATTTTTCTGTTGGGGTTCGCACCCACAATTAATATAATTTTTTTGGTAATCCAGAACCATACCCACCGACATATGCCAGTGATGGGAATCGAACCACAGACCTTCAGTACGAGAAATATATATATATTTAAGAAATTACTATATACTTACCAGTTGCCTAGTTTGTGAATAACATTAATCTGAAATCTTACATTGATACAGAAAAACGAAATTAAGTCTATTTGTACAGAAAAACGAAATACCGTCTATTTATACAGAAAAACGAAGCGGCTGTTTACATTATAGGCAGGTCTGAAAAATCAATAGGTGGGTTTTTAGCAACCTGTAAAGAATCAGGGAATTCCATTTCAGTACGGCTTTAGAAACAGACAGACAGACTAAATACACCTGGAAATCATTTAACAGACAAAACGAACTAACTAAAATCACCGGCAGCGCTTTATTACAGACAGTTTATAAAGATTTAGGGAATTTTGTTTCAGTATGGCTTTAGAAACAGATAGAATAAATACGCCTTGGAAATCACTTAACAGACAAAACGAACTCACCAATCACCAGCTGCGCTTTAGAGACAGTCTGAAAAATCAATACAGTGCATTCGTACCGATCTAGAACAAGCTGAACGGTATTATCTCCCTTCTAAAATGTCCAAGTGCTAAAGTATTAATTCCATCTTTACAATATCTTTTATCATCAAAATTACTAAGTCCACGTTTTATTATTGTATCTGTCTCAAGCTTATGAAGATTCGTTCTAATGACATTTGTCTTAATAAAACTGATATTATTGTTTAGCGCGGTTTTAAAATCATTAAAATTCATCATCTTTTCCACATATCCGCGAGGGATACCTTTCGCTTTCTTTGTAAGTTTATTATCCTCTAATATCACAGCGTACATCTTGCTCCTTAATCCAACAAACTCTCTCACTGGCACAAACATAAACTCATCTTTCATTTTACCAATAACTTTTTTATTCGTATTATCATTAAAACCACTACCAGTCGGGTAATCTGATAAATCAAATAAATTTTTATTGTTATAAATATCCTCATAGACATCTTCTCATTTTATATTATAAACTAGTGAATCTGTATCAGTAAATAGCAACTCTGAATCTGGCCACTGCTTTTTAGTAAAATTATAGTGAAAATCATACATTAGCCACTTTGATATATCAAGTACAGCTGCACCAACATAAATCGGCTTATTTAACTTTAAATTTGTCTTTCGTCGTTGTATTGCAACAAGATTTTCATTAAATATTTTCATGCTGACAAAACCATCATCGATGACTAATTTATTTCTGCGACTTACATCATTTACGATTTCGATACAGACTCTTTTCCTAATGTTCTCCATTGTCTTACCAAACACCGAGTTATTCATTAATTTGAAAAAGTTTTTCTCAAAGTCGGTCTTAGCCACAACACGACGTTTGGTAGTTAAGTCAATATAATTTGACATCCACCTCAACTGATTAAATTTTAGCACGCGATGGACTTTTCTCAGAATTAGTCCAGCATCTAATGCTTGTTTTAAATTTTTATAATGTATCACGTAATTTCTTTTATTTAGCAAATTTGGAACTAGTTTATTAACAATGGAATTTTTTGCTGTTGTCATGGCTCGTTGCTCAGGTGATTGTAAACTGTAATCTATCATCATCGACTCTGCACAAAATGGGTAGTCGTTGTGTAGATTATGTAACGAATTAGGGTAATCTAAATCGACTTCAATAAAATAACTGACGTCGGAAAAATTATCATCATTTTTTTTTAGGTAAATCTTTTTCAGTTTCTTTAAGAAATTGATCTGGAGATATCCAATGAAATCCACCGCACGGCATTGGCTCTGACATGGCCAAACCATACAAATTCACACGGTCTAGATCAATAATATAACTTGACGGGAGATTTTTATCATAATTTTTTATATATTTATTATTAGCTACTGCATATGTTTTTGTTATAACGCTAATTCCGCCTCTGATACCTTTTTCAATAAAATTAAACATATCGACGTCTGTTAAGAGATCTAATTCTATTTTGCTTGTTTTTAGTAGAGCGTCCCACGACAGCCCGGGAGCAGAATAATACCAGCAGGGATCTAGTCCATAATTACTGTAGCTTACTCGACGAAAACTTTCAAAAACATCTGCTAGTAATAAAACATCTGTTTTCAAATATATATCATGATAATCACCAAATGTTTTACAACTAAATTTATTCCAAATATTTTGTGCATATTTATATTCGTCGTCTGACACATCTTCGTTTTTGAGCTGCGAGTAAAATTTATCTTTGTCGGGAAGAGAAGTTTCATCAAATCTGCTCCAGTCGTCGAGATACTCATACGGAAAGATACCTTTTTTTTGTCAGTAGATTAAATTTATCACCAAAGCAACTTTGCAGATTATTAAAAGTGCTACAACCTTTTACGAGCTCATCTAATGACGCTGCCATAAATTGCAGACTGTCAATAAAACGTAATTTACCGAGAGTAACTGACATATACTTTTCAAAATTATTTGGAATACATTTTATTTTATTATTTAGTTTTAGTTTAGATTTAATTTCCTCGTTACCAAAAGCTTCTATGACTGTCATAGCCGCGAAAGTTACGCAAAACGACAGGTATAAACTTTGATGCATGAAATTTTAAATTACAATTATTATGAGCTGCCCCACGATACTGACCGGTCAGATGACAATGATCACGCACTTTATCACAGCCTAATAAAGATTTTTCGCAAATATGACAATCAACTGCTTCGTTAAATTCAAGTTGTTGTTTAGATGTTATTTTCATTGGAGCTGTTTTAAATAATTTATTAGAAATTTTATTAACATCGTCTATCAGATTTTTTAATAACGATACCGCCGGACTTTCAGATTCACTATCTTTACATCTATATAACTTAATCGGACATGAAAACTTATCGTCGACGCAACAAACTACTTTATAAGCTACTCCGCATGGAACATGTTGCTTTATTTTTCTTGTACTCGATTTATTAGGATTATTTTCAGCGCCAGCCACTGGAACGAGTAGGCACTCGAAATCCGCATAAATAACGAAAGGTATATTTAGCTTATGATCATAATTTTTAAATTTTAAGACTTTTTCTTTTTCGCTTGGCATAGTTATTCTTTGAACGTTGATACAGTATTTAATATGTTCTTGTAGTTTCTCATTTTTAGAAAAACCCTGCAAACATTTATAACAGAAATATTTCTTTTTTCTATTTTTATTATACTGTCCGCCAACTAAGCCGTTAAAGTTTTTTTTTATCCAAACATAATGTCCTTTATAAAATATTAAATTTATTGTCTTCTGTGTAGCAGTCTCTGAAATATATCTTGGGTAAACATTTTCTCGCTCATCTAGTCCGAAAACATTTACTGAAATATTGTTTTGTTTTTCAAACTTCGGTATCTGATTTTCTGACACTGGAAACGTTATTCCGTTAAAATCTAGTTCGTCTTTGTATGGCAAATACTTTTCAATTCGGTCACTGTGGTCACTCTGTGGATGTCTCTTCGACAAAATTGACCAACGAAAACATTGGTCGTCGTTGTTTTTGACATTTATACAGCATTTTTTGTTTTTAATTTTTTTTGGAAGATGAACGTAAGAGCTACCCCGCAGTACGTTATATTTTGCCGTATGAACTAAAACTTCCTTTATCATTTCAAATTTCCAGCCTGACCCAGATGAAGTAAATTCATCCAATTTTGTATTTATTTCTTGGTGTATTTCATTGGCGACTGTAGCAATATTTGTTCCGGTTAATACTTTTCGTGATTTAGCTGTTAAATATGGCTCAGAAAGTTCTTTATCAAAACTTTTATTCTCAAAAATTATATCAAGTAAATCTTTTTCGATTGCATGTAATTTTGATAAAATCGTATGATACTGTACTATTAGTGTGATACTTTTATGAGTTGCAAGTTCTTTAGATACAATAGGCTGTAAAAGATGATATAAATTTGTAGAGTTAAAATTTGCTAAAACATTTTGATCATCAAATTTCTAACTGTTGTCGTATCCTGAGAATGCACTAGCAATTTTTTCTGCTTTGATAATGCTCTTATTAGCGATATCGCGCAATTTTAACATTATATATAGTATTTTTATATTTAATTGATTTTTTAAACTTATTTTTCAATTAGAGATATAAAATCCCTATAGTATAACGGCAGAAATTTTGAGATATATCAGAATGACAGCAACCGAGCAAGAAACTTATCACATTCACCCAAAGTACAACTAATATGCTGCAAATGCACTTGGTTCAGTTATTAACATAAAATCTAAGAAATCAATAGGAAAACCAACTCCGGCTGGAATGATAATTAATGTAAAAAGAGATGATACAGATATCACCGAAATGTTTAGAAAAGATTTTATTTATACTTTGTTTTGCGATGAAATTCCAGCTGGACAAAAAGTCTATAGAGTCAATAATTCGATTACTGATGATAATATTGAAAATTTAGCGTTACAAGATGAATATCAGCCTCATCCTGTGTTTGATTTATATGAGGCATCTGACAAAGGAATTATACGAAACAAAAAAAGCTAAAAAAGTATTAGGAAGTTTGCAAAATACTGGCTATTTAGGTTTAAGAGTTAGGGGAACAAAAGTAGATTTTGTTAATTATTATAATCACCGTTTTGTGTTTGAAACTTTTAATAACACAATTCCAAATAATTTAGTTATCGATCATATTAACAGCATTAAATCTGACAATCGCATTGAAAATTTAGATTTAGTAACATATCAAGAAAATAGTAGAAGAGGAAATACTGGAAATAACGACTTTAGTAAGGTTAGACCAGTTATTTCAGTAAATCTTGAAACTGTAGAAAAAATTAAATTTAAATCGATCGCAGCTGCTGTAAAATGTCATAAGATTAATCCAGCTAGAATAAAAGATGCTGCGGATGGGGCAAGAAAATCAACAACGTCAATGTCAACCTTCGACAGATTTAGTTTCAGATATGATGATTAATTATATTTCGTAATTCTGTCTTAGTAAGACAGCTGTGGGTAAACATCAAAATATCATCTTTATCAAATTTTAATGTTATAAATGAACTTTCATTAAGTTTATTTTTTTCTGCCGTCGTTAGAAGTATTCTGTCATTTTCGCCCTGCATTATATTCACATTAACTGGGTAAATTACTTGTAATTTTATGGCGTTATAGCCAGACAAACATTTTCGAACTGCCTCAGCTAATTCTCTGTAATTTAATATATTAACTTTTTGATGATATTTAACCTTAGAAGAAATTCCAGTGGGAATTTCCGGAGATTTCGTTTCGCTGGCCATTATTATTATAAATTAGATAAAAGTATATTATAATATGAACTTGATTAAGCGACTTGCTGATATATATTCGGAAGATACAATCGCAGGAGATTTCAACGCCAGCGACAAAGTCGCCAACGATAAATTTTCTAACAATAACGAAGACGATATTTTGTACAACAACGAGTCCGATGATGAAGTAGTTGCTGTTGTAGATTAAAAAAATTACAGCAGACCAACAACTGGACGATATAATGTTAAGTACCATATTGCAAAAAAAAAAATAATAAAATTTAATTTTACTGTTGCCGAACAACAAATATTTTGGAAGCTTATCAAACCTTTTTTAAATCTGAAAATAACTGGCTATCAAAGAAATATAAAATATCATTTTATTTTTGTTAAAATATTTAATTTAATGCCAGTTGATAATACAAGAAAATTATATTTAATTTCGTTATGTAAAACTATCAAATGTAAATCTGTACTTATGAAATACGAACAGATTTATAAAATTCTAATGTTGTATCACCATAAAATTACAAGTAATTTTGTACCGACCGAGTTGGGACCCAGCTATTAAATTTATCGCTATATCCTCTCCACTTAACTAAAGTTTTGCTGCCGCGTTTTTGGATAACTTTTTCAATAACAAATACGTCTTGGGAAGTTTTCTGAAGTTCCTGCTCGTAAAAACTACCGCTTATAGGCTCATCTAATAAATCTTTTAGCGCGTATGTTACCGGGATTGTTAAAAGTACTTTATCAGCAACAAATACTTCTTCGCTCCAGTTTGGAGTAAATCCCTTTTCAAATGTTTTTTCGTCAGGGAAATTCTAACTCGATCACCAACTTTAAATTTATGTCTTCGATACATGTTTTCGTTTGCTAATATCGGATTTTTAATTGCGTCATTCGGCGACATTTTAATGGTTCGGTGTTTCGTATTATTATATTCATCAACAATGTTTTGTAAATTGTCAATATATTTACTCGTATTTTTAACTGTCAAATACTTATGAATTTTTTCATTTAGTGTACGATTAAATCGCTCGACGACAACACTTTTACCTTCACTTCCCGTAACATATTTTGTAATGTTATTTTGGAGCAAAAACTGCTCGAACTTTTTATTAAAAAATTCTGCTCCGTGATCAGTCCAGATTCTATTTGGTTTTCTTTCTGTGTTTGTTATTATTAACTTTAGCGCATCAGTTATCGACGTTCCAGTCTTATCTGAAACTGGCATACTAAAAGCATATTTACTAAAGATATCTATGACATTAAACAAGTATTTTTTTGGATAGCCGTCAGCTCCAACGTTAAATTCAGCAAGATTTGACACATCAACTAAGTCTATAGCCCAGATGTCATCAACGGCATTTGCGACAACTTTACGTCGCGGAAACTTTTTTTTTTAGGTTTGTGTAGCTCTGACGCAAGCGTCTTCGTCGCAGCAGGTGATTTTATCGCCGCAAGATCATCATTACCAAGTCCAGACTTTCCAAGTCCAAGTTTATATTTTGCTCCAATAAAACCCTGCACCAACTTTCTGTCAATACGTTCTCGCATACTTGCCGGTTTCATATCACGAAGTTCGTCTAACATTACTTTATCGCAGCTGTGTTTATTTTGTTCGCTGTCTGGAAGTTCAATGTCTCTGTAGCAGATATCATGGCGCATAGCTATTGCATCAACTTGACTGTAAGGCTCTTGTCCTGGCAGAGGATTATCATTTTCATCTAGTTGTTTATCAAAAGGATTATAAGGTCCGGTATATTTATGGCCTGGCAAGGTCCAGCCGCCTTTTGGTTTCGGCAATTTGCCAATTACTTTATGTATATCTATACCAAAACCAACTATTTCTCTGTTGTTACATTGTTGGCAATATGTGACAATTTTATTTTGCTCGAGACATAAATCTCTATCGGAGTCGCACTTGCATATCATTCTATTTATTTTCAGATTTATAATAATATTTTTTTTCAGATTTATAACAATAATTAGCAAAATTGCAAACTTAGAAAATTATTTATAATTTTCCCAATTTTGTTCAATCGTCTACTAAAATAACCTTGTCAACGCAACCAGCTCCGGACAATTTCTTCAGAAACATACTTTTTCTTTTTCCACAAATTGTGCAAATACTTTTTAGCATCATCCTGTTGTTCTTTGTTTTTTCTGTTGTTTCATTGATATTTTCTGTTTTAGCTTTACATTTGAGACAATATGTTGACATTATATATTTGTAATTTAGATAAAATTAATTGTAAGCTTTATGTAGCTTTACAGAAATTGGCAAAATTATTTATAATTTTGTGCAATCCCATCATTGGCGTGAGAAGGATGATTGCCAAATTGTAAAATAAAATTTAAAAATCAGGGGCAGAGTTCTTCAAACTCGCGGACATCTGTTTTATAAACATCACGCAATAATATCCACAAGCAGAAGTTCCAATAGGTTGAAGTTGACTAGACGAATAATTAATTACTTTATATTTTTGAGATATATATTTTTTAATTACATCACTTGGTGGAAGTCCAAATGAGTCAAAGTAATTATTACCGTAGACTGCTACCCAATGTGTGCCAGATCCGTCATTAAAATCTTGTATATTTATCACACACGAACCTAGCGACGGTGCCGCAGCAGGCGATTTTATCGTCGCAAGTTCATCTTTGGAATAAACTCCGTGGAAATTTTTTACTTGTTTTAGCTTATCAAGTATATCAAAATTACTTAACGGGGTCGCGTGCCCGGTAATGTTAGTCCTCGTCCTATTCCCAGCAGATTTGGCAGTAAACTTCCCGCTAGTCCCGCTAAAATTGGAGCTATCGGAATAAATCCTCCTTTGGTTGTTCTTCGACGTCGCGGTGTCTTTTTTTTTTGTTGTTGTTTTTCGTTTTGCTGTTTTTCGTTTTGGCATTTTATATTTATCAGTCACATAAAATTTTAACTTGCAAAATTGGCGATTTTGTTACTTAAACTAAAAAATTAAACAAAATTTTTTTTATACCACTGCCAACAATACCACTGCCCTCAACTGCTTTTTTCGTTGCGCCTGACACTGCTCCAGACGCTGCTGCTAGTCCTAATGTGCCTAACACCGGTAAAAGTTTTGGTAATAACGTTCTGGCCATTACAGATAGTGCCGGACCGAAGAAACCGCCATGTTTTCCCATCGCAGTTACTTGTGTGGCACTTAAATTTAAAACAAACGGTTTGCTGCGGTTATACTTATTTACTTGTTTTTTGGTTAACATTAATTTTGTTAAAGTACCTAAGACACCTGCGTTAGGGTTGATTTTTAATGATACCTGCCTATGCTTTGCAACAGCAGCTGATAATTTTTTAACTTGGCCATCAGTTAAATATATTTCTTTTACAATATATTTTGTCATTATATACAGATTACAGATTAAACTTAGAAAATTCATGCGAAATTGAAGATTTAATTTCGTAATTTTGCATTCAAACTTGTATTGACATTTTACCTCCAACAGAATCAATCGTAATAGATCTGTCGCTGATCATTAACGCGTACACATACAACGGTGCTACTAGAACCGCTCCAAGTGTCCAGGTAATTTCAATATCAGCTGTTGAAGCAACTGCTCGCTCGCTGTGTTTACTAACATCAAAATGAAATATTGGATAAAGTGTACGAAACTCCTCTACTGATATCTGAGATCCGTCTCCAACATCTTGATATTTTTGTATTGCGTCGAGTAGGTATGTGTAAGGTCGAGTAACATTTTTATTAGCGTCATCGGTAAAATTGCATTCTATAGCTCGTTCTGGATATTGCTTTGAATTTAGTATAGCATGTATTCTTCTGACATCAACATTATCAAATATTGCATTATTTTGTTGTTGGTTACCACGTCGCGCTTGTTGCTGAAATACAACAAATAATTGTCTCGGCAGTTGTTCACTTGATGCTGTTGTGACTCGCCATGTGTAGTCGGTGGTATTTTGAACAGCTGTTTGATATATTTTATGTTGATGAAAATGAATTTTGTTTGAGAATTTATCAAGTGTATTATTTAATTCTGACGCTTTGGTGATTGATAATGTCATTCGCGGCATCCATAGCGCAAGTTTATTTATGATAAACTGTACATCAGCTCCGCCTGACCTAAACAGGCAGTCGTTTTGTTCTGCTCGATCTAAAATAAGTGTATGTTTAACTCCACGAAATACTTTGTTGTAATCGCGACAAAAGCCGAAAATCATACTTAATGGCAGCATCATTATAATTTGGCGTGATCCTTCTGCAAGTTCCTTTCTTCTAGCAAAACCTTCTTTGTAACGTACATTTCTTACGCTAATTGTCGCGTTAACTAAATCTAACATTGCAACACCGTCTGCAGCGGCTCCTGGCGGTGTTATACCAAGATTATTACAAGCTGCAGTAAGCGAGACTCTTGTAGCGTCTTGATTAGCGTTTACGGCTGGTGCGGCTATACCTAGCGCGGATGAGTTAACAATAAGAAAAGTTCTTACACTTGGAAAGTCTGCAGCGGCATCAGCTCCGTGTACTAAAACACCTTTCGAGAAAAGTTCGGTCGATTCAGCTAAACCACATCCAGTATCTTTAAACCACATCATATTAGTTGCAGTTGATCAGGAGTAATCTTCGGAAAAAGAAATAATATTTAAGATTGTACTTGCAACTTGTAAGTGACTTGAAATATCCTCAACAGTTTGATTGGCCAGCTGATATCTGGCACTTTTAAATAAACACCAGCCATTATTTATAAGAGCTACTTCTGTTCCGGCTGCAATTGCAACAAGTGGATTAGCTATTGTCATAATCTGGCCGCGAACTTCCAACATTGCCTTGTGAGGTAATAAAAATACATCTTCGTCTCGGGTATTAAATGTTCTAACACCAGCTTTATTTGGCTCATTAGAATTTTCGTCGAGATACTCAATATATTCAAATTCTGTTACGGTGTTGTCCTTGTCATAAGGTTCTGTTAAATCGAGATAATTTTTGACAGACATTTTTTATTTATTAGATATATTACATAAAATTAGGAAAATTATTTATAATTTTCTAACGGCGCTGTTGCTTTAGATATTACCTTTTGTATAATCTGCTCGCCCTTTGGTGATAAAAGTTTTTTTGTTCTTGTTATCATAGCACGTTGAGTTTCTTTTGTTGGAGCGATTTCTGATATAACTTGTTTGATTGTTGGTGGTTCCTGAGTAATTTTATCGGTTATTTTTTTGTCCCACTGCAGTTCCGGCTGCAGATGCGGCTCCAGTTGCAAAAGCTTTTGACGCGTCTAGTGCAATTGGTGCAACTTTATGCGTTATTCCCGGAACACTTTCAATAATTTTAGCAAATATATTTCCCAAAAATCCTCCGACTATTTTTCTTCGATAAACTTTTTTGTTTCATTATATCTGAGGTTGCATAAAACCGAAGTCAATAACTTTGTTATTGTCAATCACGAAGTGATTGTACGTAAGTGTAAATAGTAAGTGACAACCTCGTTATTCAGATCCAGCTGTCGTCCAGATTGATCTGTCAACTGCATATTTATACTCGTTATTTGATTTTCAACATTTAGCGGATAATAAACAACTTGTCGCGGACTAATTTGCATGAGCGATCCCGGTGGAACATCTGGCGAAAAACTATATATCGTTTGTCCTTTACTACCCCGAGCTGAGTAAGATCCAGATGCAATGGAGCAATTTATCAGTATTGTATTTACGTCAGTTATATTTACCGGAAAATCACCGTCAAATGTTATAGTTTGTCCTGGTCCAGATCTATATTCTTTACGAGTAAATCCAATCAGCGACGCTATGCTTTTTTCTAATGAAAAATTTACTTCAAAACCATTTTTCAATGTTAATCTGGCGCGTAAAGTATTATAATTAGGTGTTAGCTCAAAATTGTCAGCGTCGCTTTTGTCGAAAAATGTTATTCTTTCGCGTATCGTCTTATTTAAATCGGTTATGTTCTAGGCTCCTTGCGGAATATCAATTATAACCCAACCACGGTGTCCGTTGGGGGAGTATAGAACGCAAATTCATTATTAACACCAGTTTTCACGTTAGCCATGGAATGCCAACACGTACATGAAATTAGTCCAATTTCATACTGTTTTTCAGTATCAAGTTGTATTGGCGGAATATAATTTACTGAAAAATTTGCGCTATCTTTAGCTAACGTGGCCGTACTGGAGTCTAGTAATAATGTTGTTGACATTAATATATATAACATTTTACAAAATTAAGTCGCCGTGTAAAGTTTCGTATTCATCAGATGTTAATAAACTTTCCGATCTTAAATGATCAAGTATATCAATAATTTCATTATCAATTTCAGCGCCAACATTTCCGGCTTCCTTTGATGATATCAGCAGCATTAATCTGCCTATCATTTCGGCAGTTGATGCAAATATTTTTACACCTGTTTCAGTTATTTTACTTTCAGTTTCCCCTGGCGATGTAACTAGTGGTTGTTCAATCTCTGGAATTAAATATTTTTTTATTTTTTTAGCATTTTTTTTATGCGATTTTCATCATTTATCTTAAATTTCCTATGGAAATTCCAACTTTTACCAAACCCTGTAGGTCTGTTCTCAACCGCTGTTCTAAGAAATACGTTAGCAATAACACCGGCTCTGATTTTTTTTAGTTAATTCAGTCATATGATCTTCTTCATTAGTTGTTTCTAATTCAATATTAGACTTTTGGCCATCTGTCATCATTTTATTTAAATCATCAGTAAGTTTATCATACCTTTCTTTTGACCAAGTTTTTATATTATCAATATCATTTATATTATTTTCTTTTAAAAATTCACTATAATTATCATCAGTTATTTTATTATGTGATTTCTCTCTATAAAATTGTCTTTGTTCTTTAGCATTTAAACCCCTTACTGTTAACTCTCCAATTTTTTCTTGTCCTTTTTCAATATCTTCTATTTTTTCTGATATTTTCCCAAAACAGTCCTAATTTCATGCGAAGTTAATTCTGCTAATCTTCTTTCAAGTAAAAGTGGATTATTAATCAGTCGATTTAGTTCAATTTGTCTAGCAGCAGGATCAGCAATATTTCCTACAAGTGCCTCAGCTAATCTTTTTTTTCCCTCGTCAGATTTACCAATAATTTTTGCGGCAGCTGCTTCTTGTTGTTCTTTAAAAATACCGACTAAACCTTTTTCCTGTAGTTGCTTAACTTCTTCTTCTGACAGCGGTTTAGTTTCAGGTTGTTTTCCAAGTAGGGCCTCAGTAACTGGTTTGAGAACTGTTGCGGGTGTTTCCGCAGCAGGTATTTGTCCACGTCGTGCTTGCTGTACTCGCTTCTTAAATTCTGCTTGAGATTGAGCAAGTTTTTTTAGATCTTCTATATGTTTTCTGTATTTTGATCGTTTGTCCATTTTATTATATATAAATTTTATATAAAACAAAATTGGGAAAATTATAAATAATTTTCTAACAGATAATTTTCAGTACAACAACGAAACATTTTAGTTGGATTATGTGCTAGTTTATCAAACAAGAAAAAGTTATATTTATCCGCTGTCGCTTTATGATAAAGTTCAATAAATTTATCTTTTGTCACATCACCACATTGCTCGTTTGCAATATTTCTAACGTCAACATTGTCCAGTCCGGGAAATAATACAAAACAACCAGTAATTCGCCGAATAAATCTGTCAACATTATAAAAACCTTGAGCTAAATAAACAGAATTACATTTCTTATTATGCGATAGTGAAAAATACGATCTTATTTTATTCATCTCTACATTATTTAGCGGAATATCGTCAAAAACTACTATTTTATGCTCGGACGCATCAAGTTGATTAACTGGAACAAGATCTTCTGGTTGTCTGATAATAAAAAAATCTTCACCAGCATCAAGATCATCGCGAAGTTTGTCATTATATTCGCTTAGTAGCTCGTACTTATCTTGCTGTGGATTAATTGTATAAATATAAACTCGATCGTAATTAAAATTATCGCTCAGTAGTAAATTCATAAGCAAATTTGTTTTTCCTGATCCAGTTCGCCCAACAATAAGATAATGGCAATCTGGAAGTTCATTGTTATGTTTATGTTTCACCAGCCGCTCTGTATCAAAATTTAATATCGGTGACGACGTTGTCGTTAATTTTGCCATTGTTTGTTATATATTTTATGTTATATTAAATAAATAATGAGCCATTATACAAAAATTGGAACAACATTAGGAGATTCATCGGCCATAATAACAAACGGCAATATTGATTTATCAGGTTACCTAAAAAAAATCTAATGATACAATGACAGGAAACCTGTCCATGTCAAATCAGCGAGTAATAGATTTAGAAACAGATTATCCGCCAATAAATGTTGTTGATACACAAGCTGTTAGTTATAAACAACTAAAATCCGTCGACGGCAATAAACTAGATAAATCTGGCGGAATTTTAAGCGGCAACTTAGATATGTCAGGGAAAAAAATTATAAATTTAGAGACTGGATATCCACCAGAAAACTTAAATCAAACTCAAGCGGTGAGTTATACACAACTAAAATCTGTTGACGATAATAAGTTGTCACTGACAGGCGGAACTTTAAGCGGCAACTTAGATATGTCAGGAAAAAAAATAATAAATTTAGAGACTGGATATCCACCAGCAAACTTAAATTATACACAAGCGATAAGTTATTCGCAGTTGAGGTATGTGGATGATAACAAACTTGATAAAATCAGCGGAACGGTTATAGGTAATATTAACATGTCGAGTAAAAAAATTATAAATTTAGAGACTGCATATCCACCAGAAAACTTAAATCAAACACAAGCTGTTAAGTTATGCACAACTAAAATCTGTTGACGATAATAAACTTAACAAAGCCGGCGACACAATGACAGGTAATATTAACATGTCGAGTAAAAAAATTATAAATTTAGAGACTGGATATCCACCGGGAAACTTAAATCAAACTCAAGCGATGAGTTATACACAACTAAAATCAGTTGACGATAATAAGTTGTCACTGACAAGCGGAACTTTAAGCGGCAACTTAGATATGTCAGTGAAAAAAATAATAAATTTAGAGACTGGGTATCCACCAGCAAACTTAAATTATACACAAGCGATAAGTTATTCGCAGTTGAGGTATGTGGATGATAACAAACTTGATAAAATCAGCGGAACGGTTATAGGTAATATTAACATGTCGAGTAAAAAAATTATAAATTTAGAGACTGCATATCCACCAGAAAACTTAAAAGCAAACACAAGCTGTAAGTTATGCACAACTAAAATCTGTTGACGATAATAAACTTAACAAAACCGGCGACACAATGACAGGTCACCTTGCAATGAGCGATAATTCAAAAATAACTGGACTACCAACAACCTCACCACAAGCTGATGCTGATGCTATTAGTTATGCTCAGTTAAAGGAAGAACTTACTCCATATTTTAAGAAATCCGGTGGACCAATGTCAGGTAATATAAACATGAGAGGCAAAAAAATAATGACTTACGTTCCAGTTAACCCTAACGATCTGACAAATAAAGCGTATGTTGATAGTCTCTCTAGTGGTATAAAACGAACTAAAAATAATGTTGGGTATATTCCAACACTTTATAAAGCAACTGACAACCGAGCCGGGTTTGAGGTAAGCGCATCAGCATATTATCCTGAAAATTATCCTTATTACGCTTTCTCTGATGGACATGTGTGGACAACCAACGGAGAAGTTGAACATTTTTGGATTAAAATTAAATGTCCTACTGCAGTTGCTATTTGGCAATTTCATTTGCGCGGCAGATTAAATTCTAGAGTTGGGAGAATTTATAATTGGCAATTGGAAGGATCAAACAATGATATCGACTGGACAACACTGTATAGTGCAGTAAATATGTATATTTCAACAGCACAATATTTTACAGTCCCGGCAGAAAATATTATCAACAAGTACTTATATTTTCGAGTTAATGTTTTTGCTGCTGAACATCCATTTCCGGGACTAACAGCATTTCAAATATATACACTCGATGATCAGGTATGATCGTAACGATTATATCGTCTTGATCAAATTTAATCTAATGCTATAAAATAATGACAGAACCACCAATTATAACTGTTGCGAGGGAATTTTACGATTATATTCTTAACCCCACCATAAAGATTATAGATGAATCACTAGCGGTACGTGCGATAAATACCAGAAAATTATTTTCAATTTCAATGATAAACTCTACTGTTAGAGGAAGAAAAAATTTTGTTCGTGTTACGTATATGCGAGGACCACAACTAAGAGAAGCAATAAAAAATTTTGAGGCGATAAGTAGATACTGTCATCCTGATGATTGTCTAGAAGAACTTAAACAAGTTGAAATCCTGCTAAAAAAAAATCATTGCTCGAGCTTGATTTTGGAAATTTAGATTTGATAATAAAATCGGACTTAATAAAAACACGAGCTTACGGTAAACGAGATGATATAAAAAAATCTGTAGAAGAGAGTCATGATAGCCTAAGCAGATTTATGGAAACTAAAATAAGAATAGAAAGAAACAAGAAGTTATACAATAGTTTTTCAAAACGAGAAATTTTTAAGTATCTCGGTATGTACTACCACGACAAAGAAACTCTAAAATCATTGCTATGTAACTAGACACTGAGTTAATTATTAAAGCGTACGCAAACGCAATTTTGCCAATGATACGTAAAAGACCAGAATTTGATCCGATTATTGTTGACAGATCTATAAAGATAATCAAAAATTTTGATGATGAAATTAGTGATCTTGATTATATTGATCAAATAAAGTTTTTTGAAAAAGTCAACGAAACAGATTTAGTAGCAAAGACCGATTCTTATTTCGATATAGATGAAACGGATGATCTTCCATTTCCAACAATCCATCGCTCTAGGCAATTGTCATTACGAAATTATTACAATGAAATTGAAAAAATATTCACAGAACAATATTGAGTATTATTTTTTAAAATAGCTTTTGCTATTGGTCTGCCAAGAAACGAGCCAAATTACTTAAAAAATTAATGCTAGCAAATTTCGTTGTCGCATATGCAATTACCAGACAACATCTTGTTTTAAAAAATTACACGTTAGATCAAGTAAGCTTGGTATTCGGGTATATTGATAAAACAGAAAGCGATTACAGTAATTTGATGAATGAAACATTTGTATAAAGATGAAGTAGGAAATACTTTTGACTCATACGCCTGGTTAAAGAAAAATGAGGTTCTAACAGATGAACGATATAAGGATACTTCGTCAAATGTTTATGACAAATACAGAATTTTTATAGCTGATCCGAATAATAATAAGTTCCGCGAGTTTCTTGATTCAGTTGCTGGTACCAGATATAAGGATACTTCGTCAAATGTTTATGACAAATACAGATCTTATTCTCATATCATTTTCAGTTGCGAATAACCATACTGAGCCATATTTTGGTGATATATGATATCCAACTTTTTTAATACAGTCGCTTATTATTTTAGGTTTTATGCCAGTATAGCATGAGGCTGATTTTATTGAATCAAATCTCTTACAAAATTTGTTTGTTAGATCAAATCCAACATGTCGGATTGAATTATTGTGCATTATATATAATATTTCATTGCTTAATATGAAATTTTGTCTAAACTTTAAAATATTTCAGTAGTAGACTAATAGACTGGCCTTGGATCAGAGACCTAACTCCCCAAAAACAATCAGGTACACAAAATGTCAAATTTATCGGATACACAAAAAATGTTTTACTAGGGGAGTTGGGTCTCAGGTCCAAGACGAGCCTATTAGTCTACTACTGAAGCTACCCTGAGTGTTGCTCATGCTGAGTTGTTCTATTATATGACAAGTGGTAAGTAACTTTCTGATTGGTTAGTTTCGCTACTTGTCTGTCTGCACCTAGACACTTTATTTATTTCTTTTCAACATTATATTTCGGCCTTAATACAAATATTCCAAATTTATTAGACAGTTAGGTTTTGATAAGGAAAATGACTCTAATTAATTTGATCTAGATAATGCTGTCCGAACAACAAAAGAGGGAGCTAATACAACACAGCACTCACCAAACAGCACGACACAAGGACAAAACTGACTCTGGCAAAGCCACTTCGCGATAGCACCTGACTGGGATTTAAAGGAGAGGAAACCAACCCTGGGACTTAATAGTCCCAAGGGGGGTAGTACTGTCCTAAGTTCCAAGAAAGGGATGATAGAAACCAGGCCCACTGCCAGTCTAGGCAAAGGGACAGGAGTATAACCTCACCAAGCTTCTTTGGGATAAGAAAACTAGAGAAATTGATGAACAAAACAGTAACCATGACCAAATTATTTATATACCTTTATTAATTTCAAAACACAAAAACATATAACACTTATTGGGTGGACAAGGGAAACCTACACCAAAACACATCTTTCGGAAAACCAGGTGTCACTACTAAGCCCCAACCAGCCATATATACTGGGACGGGGCCTAGTGGTGTCAACACTCGAAAAGTGCTTGATGATTCTTTTGCTTCAAGGAAAATGTGACTTGACCTTTGTCCCATATGATAAGATAAATAGATTTATAATATAGTTAATGTAACAGTTTTGTTTGTATGTACTCTGTATATTTCTCTGAAATGTATGTTGATGTATTTTAGTATTTTTAATAGGTTATCAACCTGCATATTCTTTTCTGAGCCTATCATTCTGTCCATCGCTTGTCTGTCTGTCTGTCTGTCTGCTCTCCACTTTTGCTCTACACACTGATTGTTTTGTGTTTAGATTTATTTGGTCCACTATCTCTCTAGAGGGATAATTATTAATATATGGGGTAGTACGTCATTCGTATTGAATGTACTGTAAACTGAATCAGTGTATACATGCAGAACAATAATACACTGATGATGGTATTGTTATTTATAGTTGTAGTAAATGTATTTTTCTTGTTTTTGCAGGGTGTAAGAAAGCAGGAGAAATGGACTTATCTCCATTTACCAACATCGTGCACAATAAACCCAGTTTCTTATAACAAATACTGGACTTGTATTTTCTATTCTGTGAGTAGAAGGCAAGTGCTGTAACACATGGTTAATACAAATTTAGCGTTTTATGAAGAAATTGCTTGTTGTAATCGACACGCCATCTTTATGGACATGCATTTTTTCTTTAAATCCGCGTAACGTTGAGAGTTTCGACACAATAAAAGAAACTATTCACAGCTCTATTTTATTAAGGCGATTGTACATACGATAACTTTTTTTGTATGCCTACTCGTGTGTCCGTACGACGTGCTTTTTGTTTGGTTTGTAATATATTTCAACATACCGTTTGGGACCAAAACTTGCACAGTGGCTTTAAGCAGCAGGCAGGGCGAACAGACAATTTAATGTTCGAGTATATTTGTCCTAATTATAATGGGACAGGGATGGTTATACCTTACAATACTGTCCCCATTTATAATTGACGCCAAATAATTAGAACAAATTCGTTGTCGACCCTGCCCTGCCTGCTGCTCTGTTCTGCAAACAATTTAACATATAAATATATTATAATGAACCAATGTGTGTGGTTGTTAAAAACTTCGGAACTCTGCAATAGACGATGTCGTGGAGAATATTGCGCGAAACATAACCGTCTTATGAAGAAATCTCCTGGTTTGCAAATCTGTATTGGTTGTGGATTAGCGTCTCATGCATCAATCTGTACAAAGTGTGGTGGTAACAAATATAGTGCATTAATTCATTATTACCAACACAGAGTTCCACAACGGGGTTTTATCAAAGATAATCCACCAACTGCTCGTGAATATTTACACAATTATGCTGAGGTAACTCCCGCAGTAATTGATCATGAAGAAGATAAAAAAATAATAAAAGAACGAGAAGAACAAGAAAAACAAAAACATGAAGAATTTAAGGCGATGGAGGCAAGACGAATAAAGAAGGATCCGTATAAAATCAATATATATACCTATGGCCAAACAGAAAAAACGTAATATTGATTCTTCCGCCTATTATTGACAATAATCTCCTGGAGACCTCAGATGGTCAAATAGAGTCTTGCGGGTCCCTGGTTAAGATGTTTGGAGAAGCGGTGCAAACATATAATATTATTATGAAAATGCACCGCTTCTCCATCGGCAATAATAATGTCCATTTTGTTATTTTGACGTTTCTATCTGATCAACTAAATAATTATTTATTTTTTTTATGTTGTTCGATGAACTCCTCTGCGGTTGGTGGTTTTTGTTTATGAGCTACATACTTTAAATTCCGTTTATCATAATATTCCAGTATAGTCTTGTAATTATTACCGCCGCATTTGCAACAAATGTCCGTTTTGCCCCGAGTTCCATTTCCACATGACAGACACGGCCTTATTCCTGCTGAGCCTCTCCTAATTAATAAATTGTGATAACCACAGTATTCTCCACGGCACGGCTTGTCGCATTTTTTGATAGTCCCCTGAATTATCCACGGACAGTTATTTGGGGCAGGTTGAAACGGCATCTCTATATAAAATAATGATTTAATTTTGAATTGAACAATTAATGTTTGGAAAATAATATATATATATATATATATATATATATATATATATATATATATATATATATATAATGGACGAAATAAACAATACAACCTCCCCAGTTGTACACTATAATAATATAATTTTAAATCAAAATAATTATTTGACCAAAGATTATGATTTTGATCAAAGTGATCGAGAGCGTGATTATATTGCAAATTTAATATCAGAAACGCCATATAACAAATTACATTATGTGGCTAAAAATGGTTATTGGTATTTACGTGAATATTATTCTTTATTCCTAAATTCATTCAACGACATCGTCTGGTATCCTGCTAAAGATGATGCTATTAACAATCTTGTGGTTATTGGCAACAAGAAAGAATTGACCTTGGAGGACATGATGATCTCGTTTTACCATAATAAAGAAGCATATGCACGTGGAATAATTATTCAGCATTTTAATAAGTTCTACTTGTTTCTCTCTGATTCTGATTTTGATAAATTTGCCGATTATTTCATTAATGAATCTTCTGTAACTGAAATTATTCCGAAGTTCAGATCACGATACCCTGTATTTGATCTTGATACTAAGTTTATTCTAGAGGATATAAAAGATCATAATGATCAATTTATTGGAGCACGACCATCAGATAAGCCGATTAATATTGATGAAGTAATTGATTATTTTGCAGAAATATGCAATTGTCCGCACGAAAAAGTATTTGTCTCCGAAACAAACAGTGGCTATCACGTATTATGTAAATCAACACCGATAACTTTTGATCAACAGCGTGATCTAATCAGTCTAGCAGCTGGCAGAAAACCCACGATGGAAGATAGATCGTCAGGCTGGACTATATAGCATTAAGTTAAATAACACAAAATCATACAAGCCCGGCAAACAGACATTATGTAAAAGATTAATTTCCCATCCTGAAGGTTCATTTTGTTCTTCAGAATTATTAGCCTGCCCAACGACAATCCAACCGCAGTATGTTGAAGTTGCTGAAGTTGAACACGAAACAACGATTAATTGTGATGAGATTTCTGCTGAGAGCTTTAAGCGGATTTCTGTTGCTCTCACAGGAGAACCTGATCAACTGATCGATATCATTAATGTGTCGCAAAATAGATTTATTATATCCAGGAATCCAGGACATTACTGCAACATCTGCGAACGTCGTCATGGATTTAATGAACTACATAACTACATCGAGGAGAAATGCGATAACTGTCTAGTTTATATTAATCATAATGATTTTCGTGGTGGTGATTATTATTCTATTTGCTGTCCAAGATCGACAGGAAAACAAATAACCTTATCCGCTACAGAGATTACTGTTGATGAGGAAGTTGAGAAAATAATAGCCGGAACAGAATTAACTCAGATAGCCGATAAACACAAAAACAGAAAATATCTAAAATATTTAATCAGGATGAGACGCAGATTCCATTATCCTGGATACTTCAGAGAGAGAAACGCGGATCTTCTATATACCGAATTACTTGTACATGAAGCAGGTCCTGGTTGTAAAATCATTAATGATATTGATTATATCGACGGATCAGCATGCGGGATGGGCAAATCAGAAGCAGCGTGGAGATCACTAAAACCCGATCAGTCTGTTGTGATTGTATCATACAGAAAAACCTTTACTGAAAAAATCAAAGCGGATTATAATATTGAGTCTTATATGGATATTGATGGCAGTATTAATTTGAACCAAATACAGATAGACGAGTTATTGTGCAATGGGAATCTCTACACAGGATTCGAGGAGTTCCTGATGTCCTTATTATTGACGAATGGCATGGCATTCGCAGACAGCAATTCTGTTCTGTCAAGCACAGTAAGGAACGTTGGGAAAAGTTTGCAGGATTAATAACCGCGTGTAAAAGATTGATTGTTCTCGATGCAGATGCTGATGATGATGATCTAATATTATTCCGCGATAAATTGGGTCGGTCGTCGATGAAATTCATTATCAATGATTATAAGCCTGATCACGACAAGAAGTTTATCGTTGAAGGATCTCATGCTAGCAATCTGCACAATCTACTAGAACAACTACGAAATAAGAAAAATGACAAAATAGCTATATTTACACACAATAAGCAGCGTACCAATTATTCTGTGGAGAGCCTTGCAAAACAATTACAACACCTTGGATATCGCGTTAGATATTACCACGCCAATACTGACCCTGTACAAAAGAAATCAGACTTTAGTAATATTAATAGTGCGTTTGATGATATTGATGTTGTTATCAGCAATCACACACTAGAGGCTGGAGTTAGCATCATTGACGATAGATTCAGAGTTATGTATGTATTTTCTGAAGAACTAGGATCAGTAGAAGCAGCTAAGCAAGCTATCCACAGGTTCCGTTGCGTTGATGAGATTCATTATTCTGCAACAAGAAAGCAACGTGAATGTGAATTACCGTTAAATCGTGAAGATATCGAAAAGGTTATTATTGATCGTGAACGCCTGATTGACAATGACACAAAAATATACAGAATTCCAAGTGCAGGAGAGTTACAAACAACATTCAGATTTGCTTATGTTTCTGATATAATAGACGAGAACAATTCCAAGATGTACTTTACGTCGAGATTGATCAACGCGATGAGGAACACTGGTTATGAAATAATAGAACCGCATATAGATGATTTTGAAACATGGTCGCTAAAGAACAATATTGAGAAACCTTCTGCTGTAGAAATCAAGAATGATCCTGTAGTTGATGAATTTCTAAAAACATCTGTAGGTGAGCGAATAAATCTTATACAGAAAATAAAGATAATCACGATGAAGAATATTATGAAATTGTTCAGCATTATAATAATTATGACGAATCAGATTATCGAATATTACGGTAACATCAATCGCGTCGTTGAAGAATATCCTGATTATTACAAATACGATCCACAGGAAAAGTTAGCTCCGTACGAATCAAAGCGATCGTATCTGAATAGCATATTCAGTATGATGTTGTTAAATTACCAGCCGAGCAAATAGAACATTTGTATAGAAACTCAGCAAATATAAAACGAGCTTATAGAGTAACTGTCGATAAGATGAACAACGGTCATGCGATCGAAACAGAAGTATTCCGCTCCGACAAACTCAGTCCGAAAGATAAATTAGCAAAAATAAGATTTCTGACATTATTAGACCTACCTGATGTTGTACCTGACGATTTATTAATAACGACAATACCTATATCAGGATCTAACCTACGCATGTATGTAGAAGACATGATCAATGATCCTGATCTACTGCAGAATTATAATGATCTACTGAGCAACTGGTCTAGCATCTTTCCTTAATCTCGACCCCGGTCAAATAAATTAACTGTACCAAACGTCATAGAAAAGATTAAGTTGATCTGTAAGAGTTTTGGTGCATCATTAACGGTCAACGATAAGCATAAAACAACAACATCAGATTACACGCTTAACTATCCTGTATGGCCTAAATCAGATTTTCTAGACGATCCTCGCTGGAGAAATTATCTTAATCCATGTCAAGGATTCTATGGTGGTGATGACATTACCGTTATAAACGAGCACTCCGCGCTGTTAAAATTTATCATATGGAGCGTCAATTGTTGGTTCAATAATTAATCCTGACAAAATCATGGACGAACCTTTAGATTTTGATAATAGCCCTGACATAAATATTTGTATTTTCTATCATGGGGGGATTGTGCCATTTTCATATATAATATATAATGATGGCGCAATCCCCCAAACACATACATATATATCAAAATGACAAATTAGCCCTTCCATCTGATCCACTAAATTTTAATCAGGTTTCTTGTCACAAATATGGATAAATCTGAAGACGATTACATCAGTATCTTGAAAGTTTATCTTAAATCAAGAAGAGGGTTAAAGGACAAACTGTTCGAGATAAATTGTTTAGAATATGAAATAATGAAAAATCAAACAATTGATCGCCTGAAGAACATAATTTCGAATTGCGACAAGTGCAGAATAAAATTGAAAATAAAACAAGATTAATTACAGTAATTATTATTTACATATTTTTTTTTCTGCTGTTGATTTAATATTTTTAATAAATAATAAAATAATAATGGCAACATTGGAAGATCTGAAGGCACTTAATATTCTACGGACCAGATGGCGAGCATTACATTATGCAACCACCTGATACTGAGCTGACATTCAAGTTGGTTGATAATAAGATTATTCCGATCATCAGTAAAGAAACCAACCTAACATTATTTTCATTAGCAAAGATCATTCATGAATTTTCAGAAGTATTTTTATTCAGATTTAATTTACTTAGTAAATCTAATGCAGAAATAGAATCTATTCTTGGTCGGCCTCTTCATTTATGTGAACTTGAGGCTAAGATGTTTGTCGATGAAATGGTACGTCGTAAATTGAATGGTGAATTGTGGTCAGTAAATGGTTGGTTTAACAATTAATCCTGATAAAGTTATGGACAAACCTTTAGATTTTGATAATAACGTTTTTATATCCGCGTGAGGGATCGGGACATTTTCATATATAATAATGAATGTACCGATCCCTCCAACAAACATATATATATATATATCAGGTTGACCAAATAATCATTATCGTCAATGGAGAAGCGGTGCATTTTCATAATATTATATGTTTGCACCGCTTCTCCAAATATAGATACAAGTATCAGATTGACCAAATAACCCTTCTATTCTATAATTATATTTAAAAACATAATTATGTTATATAAATGGCCCATGGACCAGTTGTAATATTTGAAAATGATCCTTATTTTGAAACATTACTGAATCATGCAAAAAATAAACCACATAGAATTAATGGCAAAAAGATCATCGTGGAATATCGCGTACAACCCGGATTTTCAGGAAAGACAATGAGAGACATTACTTACCAAGACGAACGAAGAAATAAAGTTAGAGATCGATTGCGAAGAAAACTAGCAGCTAGGCAAAATCTGAATAAATATATCAAAATGACAAATTAGCACTTCCATCTGATCTGCTAAATTTTAATAAGATATTTCGTTAATAAATACGGATAAATCCGAAGATGATTATAACAATATCATGAAGGCCCACCGTGAATCGAATGAAGAGCCAATATACAAAGTGTCCAAAATGGAATTCTTGGAATATAGAATATTAAAATATCAAAATATAATTAATTGCCTGAAAAATATAATTCTGAATTGCGACGCATGCAGATTAAAATTAAAAGAATCTAATAATTAATCTTTGACAAAGCATCAGATTGACCAAATGGACATTATTATTGTCGATGGAGAAGCGGTGCATTTTCATAATAATATTATATGTTTGCACCGCTTCTCCAAACATAGATACAAGTATCAGATTGACCAATTAACCTCTCTATCTTGATCATCATCGAGGACGACTATAATTTCTCCACAAAAGTCCTGTGTGAACTGGATGCAGAAAAAATATAGCATTATGTGGTTCTTCTTTTCCTTTATAATCCTTAAATAACCGTCCGTTCCAGAAATACCAGTCGATCCGCTTATCCGGACTAATGTTAATCTCGACAAGAATATCTAGTGCTTCATCGCGCGTCATATATCTATTACCATCTGCTATTTTACACAATACATCATCGATCCACGGGATTCTGCGGTGATTATTTGGTCAATCTGATGCATATACAGCCAATACGTGATCGCAACATTCATTAATATATTATATGAAAATGTGGCGATCACGTATAAATCTATATTTACATTTATTTTGAATTTCAAGGGTCCGTTGTTATTAATTTACAGAACAACTCGACTTCTTCTGTAAATGATAATGTGCCGCAGCCATCGTCAAACGGTGATTTACTGCGGCAAGATCGTCAATCCTATTCTTGTTTGTCTTTCGCTCACATTTCAGGTTTTTTATTAATTTTCTTTGTTCATCAATTTTGTTTTTACAGTTACTAATTATTTCTCCAAGAGCATTTATTTTATTGATTTTATTTTGCAATTCCATCATTCGACGTTTCTGATCTGCAATTATTCTTTCAAGATCATCTATTTCATTATTCTGCTCGGCAATTATTTCTTCGAGATCGTCTATTTTACTTTTCTGCTCGGCAATTACTTTTTGATCGTCATCGTTAACAATGGGGCTGCAAGACTATTTGATCATCGGAGGTCTCCTCATCGTCATCATCATCAGGTATTAGATTGGGCTTAGTATTATTGTAGATCACATTGAATCTTTTCCAAATATCATATATTCTTGCCATACCTATCCGATACTGTTTAGCAATCTGATGTGCGGGTTGTCTATTTCTAAGGCTGGCGATTTTATGCTCATCATCATCATTGATAATAGCTGTTTTGGGCATTATATAATAAATAAAAAAAACAATTATTTTTGTTTAATGTAAAATATCTCGCACCTTTTTATAGTTGCTAGGTATTATTTGAGTAATTACCTAAGGTAATATATGTATGTGTTTGGAGAAGCGGTGCATTTTCATAATAATATTACATGTTTGCACCGCTTCTCTATCGGCAATAATAATGCCCATTTTGTCAATCTGATTCTTTGTCGTTATTAATTATTAAACCAACCATTTACTGACCATATTATAAACTTTAACATAGCCGAATGCTCATTTATAACGGTAATGTCGTTACCGCCATAGAATCCTTGATTCGTGTTAAGGCAATTTCTCCAACGTGGATCGTCGATAAAGTCTGATTTAGGCCATACAGGATAATTGAGCGTATAGTCTGATCTTTCTGCGTGCTTTTTGTGGTTAGCTGTTAATGATGCTCCAAAACTCTTATAAATCAACTTAATCTTTTCTATGACGTTCGGTACTGTTAATTTTGGTCCACGATTTAATCTTAATTCAAGGAATATACTAGACCAATTACTTAATAAATCATTATAATTCTGTAGCAAGTCGGGATCATTGATCATGTCTTCGATGAACATCCTTAGATCAGAGCCTGATATCGTTATTGTTGTTATTAGCAGATCGTCGGTTACAACATCAGGCAAGTCCAATAATAATAAAAAATCTTATTTTCGCTAATTTCTCTTTCGGACTGAGTTTATCGGAGCGGAATACTTCTGTTTCGATCGCATGACCGTTGTTCATCTTATCGACAGTTACTCTATAAGCTCGTTTTATATTTGCTGAGTTTCTATACAAATGTTCTATCTGCTCGGCTGGTAATTTAACAACATCATACTGAATATGCTATTCAGATACGATCGCTTTGATTCGTACGGAGCTAACTTTTCCTGTGGATCGTATTTGTAATAATCAGGATATTCTTCAACGACGCGATTGATGTTACCGTAATATTCGATAAGTTGATCATCATAATTATTATAATGCTGAACAATTTCATAATAATCATCTTCATCTTTATCGTTCACGTTGGATTGTTTTATCCGCTCACCTACCGATGTTTTTAGAAATTCATCGACGACAGGATTATTCTTGATGTCGGTATCTGATGGTTTTTGAATATTATTCTTCAGCGACCATGTATCAAAATCATCTATAGGCGGTTCTATTATAGAATATCCTGTATTTCTCATCAAGTTGATCAATCTTGATGTAAAGTACATCTTGGAGTTATTCTCGTCTATGATGTCGCTGATATAAGCAAAACCAAATGCTGTTTGTAGTTCACCAGCACTAGGTATTCTATATATTTTTGTGTCATTGTCAATCAGACGCTCACGGTCGATGATAACCTTCTCAACAGCCTCTCTATTAAGAGGTAATTTATATTCACGTTGCTTTCTCGTTGCAGAAGAATGAATTTCATCAACACAACGAAATCTGTGAATCGCCTGCTTAGTTGCTTCTACTGATCCTAGTTCTTCAGAAATCACAAACATAACTTTGAATCTATCATCAATGATACTAACTCCAGCTTCGAGCGTGTGGTTACTAATAACAACATCAATATCATCAAAATCACTATTAATATTCCTGAAATCATTCTTCTTTTGCATTGGATCGGTATCGGCGTGGTAATATCTGAAGCGATATCCTAGATGCTGCAGTTGTTTAGCTAAACTCTCAACAGAATAATTGGTCCGCTGTTTATTATGCGTGAATATAGCTATTTTGCCATTTTCCTTATTTTTCAATTTATCAAGTAGATTATGTAGATTGCTCGCGTGAGAGTCTTCAACGATAAACTTTTTATCGTGGTCGGGTTTGTAATTGTTTATGATGAACTTCATAGTTGATCGTCCTAACTTATTGGCTCGTTCAAAGTAACACAAAGAAAGAGTGAAGACAACAAGCTTTGTAAATTTTAACATAATTTATTTCCCTAGAAAATACGGAGAAAATTTCTGACTACAGTTGTAAGATGTTTTAGCAGAAAGTAATAGCTACTTTATAAGCATGCAATACATGTAATCAAAGTTAAAGGCCCCATGTACTATTCATCAGATAAGACACAAGACTGGGTTTCAGAAATTGAAGCCACACAAGTACCAGTGAAAAAGTACTTTGTGAAAAATAGGGTCATTATGAGAAAATGGAGATGTATCTGCTGGTGATGAGTGGTCAGTGAACAATCAGATTGTTGTTCCAAAGTTGTATAGACAGAAAATTCGTAGTCTTGCCCATGAAACTCTTTAAGCTGGTCATTTAGGTGTCATAAGACTTGTCACAAGAACTTGAACCATCTTTATTGGCTGAAAATTGAAATTGAAAGTGATATTCATAAATGCCGTAGATCTTGTCACACTTTTCAAATGGTAGGAAGCCCCAATCAGAAGATACCTAAGGCACATCTGCAACCTATTTCTGCATTTGACCATTCGACGAACCATTGAGCAGAAAAATGGTAAACTGTCGGATTCTGACCTGATATCAAGTCAAGCAACCAATACTTGTTCACCATAATGTGTGCATCCACAAGATTTCCATAGGCTATTGCTTTAAAGAATGTTAAGGCAAAAACTGTTCTAAAAGTTTTAGTTATGTTTTTGTAACATTTGTTTGCCTCCACAAGTCTGTCTGGTCTGATTAAGGGTCAGATTTTATGTTTGGATATTGCCGACAACTTATGCATGAATTAGACATCCAACAGTTTAATATTCTGCCTATCACTCAGAGAAGTCAAAGGGATACGGAAAGATTTCATCAAATTTTGAAGAACAGTACTCAGTCATATTACTTTGATAAAGGAAGGGATTGGGATAATGGTGTTCATTTTCTGTTATTTGTTGCTAGGTATTCAGTTTAAGAATCATTGGGTTTTAGATCTTATGAACTGGTTTTTGGACATACTGTCCATGGACCAGTTATTAAAATAGAAACTTCTTTCAAATGAAGATTCCAAGATTAATCTTCCTGACTATCTTTCTTATTTCAAATTTAAGTTATTAAACACTTGTAAAGTAGCAAGAACTAATTTTCAATTTACTCAATCTAAAATGAAATTCAGGTGTGACAAAATTACACAGGGAACTTTAAGCCTGTTGGTAAAGTTCTGGCTGTCTTGCCCATACCGCAATATCATCTTCAGGCTAACTATTATGGTCCTTATACCAGGGTTCCTGCAGTCATGGAAATCCTGGAAAAGTTTGTAAATTACAGAAAAGCATTTAAAGGGTCTTGAAAATTTTGAAATTTTTGTAAGTCATTCAAAGTTTTGGAAAAGTCATGGAATTTTTGTGTGGTTATTTTGCATTATCCGGTTGCATTTATTTGCAGATGCAAAAGTTTTACCAACCTATCTAACTTCTTCATTGGATTTTATTAGAGTAGGTTCCCCTAAAACTTTAGTTACACTACATCCAGGGATTTTACCGCCATTCAAATTCATTGTACTCGTGGCATTCAAAAGAGAATGACCTATCTGATTGGATGAAGTATGTCCAAAAGCCAGTTGTAAAATGTTTTTGTGTTAAATTTACATGTTAGGTAAGTATTGGAGGTCATAAATTTGCATAATAGGTACTCTTGAAATTGGTATGGAGGTCTTGAAAAATTTTGGAAAAGTCATGGAATTACATTTATTAAAGATTGCAGGAATCCTGTTATACTTTTCAAAAGAAAGTAGATGACTTAAATTATATCATTAAAACCCCAGGGAGGCAGAAACATAAACATCTGTGTGATATGTTAAAGGAGTATTTTGACGGAGATAGAACAATTAATGATTCAGTCAGTTTTAGTTGTATTTATCCCACACAGTGGGAATGCAGTCTGTCTGGTGACTTTAGTTTAACCAAAGTTTAGAATTCAGACATATTAAACAATCTGGACCCAAAACTTTCATATCTAGAATAATAGGAAAGGAGTGAACTAGAACTAATATTACATGAATATGAACATGTGTTTCCTGATGTTCCAACACAAATAAAATCTATCAAGATGTATATTCTATCAGGCTATTGATGTTGTAGATTCTACATCTGTGAAGCAACATCCTTATAGGATGAATCCTCTCAAGCAGGAATATTTGAAAAAGGAAATTCAATTTTACTGGAGAATGATTACAAAGATCATAGAACCAAGTAAAAGTAATTGCAGGTCACCATGTATTGTGTGCCTAAACCAGATAATACATGTACTTTTCCACATGTGTACTGACTAAAAAAAAGTCAACAGTGTCACCAAAATGGATTGCATTAACAAATTAGAAATGACAAATATTTACCAAGATTTACTTTTTTAAAGGAATCTGGCAAATTCCACTCAAAGAATGAGCAAAATAAATTTCGCCATTTGCAACTCCAGATGGGCTTGCTTTATCAGTGTGAAGTGATGTCCTTTGGAACAAAAAATTTATCTGGCAACATTCCAGTGTCTAATGAATGTTAATATCTGTTCTAGATAATTAGGACGCATACATCGATGATGTCGTTATCTACAACACCTGCAAAGATCACTTGGAAACCATTTAGAATTTTTTTTATTAACTCAGGTGGAGCTCGACAGCTTTGTATATTGCATAGGATTAGAATTTGAAAGAAAAAGAATTTCCCTGGGTTTCCTCACATGTTATATTGGCTATTTAAAAAAGAACATGTATATCTAAGGTATTGTTCAAAGAACCTTTAATTCCCTTTATTTTGGTGTATGATTGATGGGTGTAATATGGGTTATAGAGTATACAGCTTGGCCTTACTCCAGATATGCACCTTTCAAAAAAGTGCTAGCTCCACTTGGTCATTTTCACTTCCTGAACTTCAGAGGTAAATTGTAAAAAAAAAAAAAAGAGCTGATAATTTTTTTTTACATATTATATATTTGGTAATTCATTCATTGCACTTTCAGAAGCTGGTATTGTTTAGTCTGGCAAAATTCATTTTCCCTATTTTAATAGCTGCTAAGGATAATGTACTTTAGACAAATTCAGGCTGACTTTTGGAGCACAAGGGAGCAGTCATTTTAGTTAGCAGTGTGCTAAGATCATTTACAATTTCCAAAAGTACAATATCCAAAGAAATGTCAGTCACATTGCATCAAAGTAGCATAGAAGTATGCCAACATTCTCTCCACTGTGCATGTTTTAGATGCAAACAACTTTACCTTACATACGTCACTCTCTCAAAAGTACATAATAACTGGCGAGTACCCGCTCAGTGAAGCAAATCTAACAATTTATGTAGAAGTGAGTTTTGCCAGGTTTATTTCACATTTTTAGGGCATATTGTGGGACAAGGTTAAGTTAAATATATAGCAGTTACGGTCAAGGTCATCTTAGTTGCCAGTGCCTGTTAAAAGAAACGTATGCGATTTTTGGGTATGAATGGTTATTGTCAGAAATTTTGCCACGTTTTTCTATAATTGACGAGCCTAGGACAAGTTTGTTAACAAATCTAAGTTTCATTGGTCTGGAATTTGGTTTGACAAATTAAAAGTCATGCATAAAAGTGCACCAGTTCTTTCAGCATCAAATTTCAGTTATTTAAAATGTCTGTTGATGCAAGTGATGTAGGGGTTGGTGGAGTATTGATCCAAGAAGATAAAAATGGTGTAGATTATCCAGTAAGGCGATTAAAAAAAGGTAACAATCATCAGAGAAATTGTTCCACAACTGAAAAGGAATGTTTATCTTTGACATTGTCTTTTGCAACATTTTGAAGTATATATTAGTTTATCTCTTTCTCTGGTTGTTGTATTCAGTGATCACAATCCCCTCATTTTCATTAAACAAAAAATGAAAAGTAGAGATTGTTGAGGTTGAGATACTACTACAAGAATACAGCAATGACATTTGATGTGAGGGAAAAAGATAATAAGGATTGAAGATGCATTCTATGTGAATAGAAGTAATATATTGCTTTATTCTGTGAAATTCATATGACATTTAGTTCAACTATTATAGTATCAGATGCATGTTTGAGTTTGATGTAAAATAAAGCATTGTTTACATTTTTCGTTTTCTTTACGAGGGAAGGTGTTATGTATTTTTGATTTTATTGCATTCTTCACCTTTGTCTATGATTGACGGTAGAGTTTTGACCTACCTGATTATTATTTCTATGATAACGTGTATGTGAATTTAATACATGGATTTGTTTATAAATTAGTGAAATTTTCCATTAAGAATCACTAGTTTTCCAGAAAATACTATTACATTATAAGCCAGGTGACAATATCAGCATTAAGACTTTGGTAAATAAAATTAATCTTTGGGAATCAATGACCAGAGTTTACTGTTTGAAGAGTTATAATTTGAGAGGAATTATTTATTTAAATTATTCATTGGAATTACTAAGAGCTCATTGACTTTTTGGACTCTTTCATTAAGAACATTCTATATTTTCTGACCTTGACTTCTATAATTTTGGACACTGTAAAGGGACATTTAGGATTGCTTAGAATTCAATTATGTCTTTTGAATTTTCACTTATTGTATTCTAAGGGAAAAAAAATGCTTGTTGAATTTTAACTAAACTGTTGGTTTCACTTTCTTTCAGATCTTTTAAGACCTCAGGTCATATTAGTTGTAATTGTTTTTCAAAGTTTGTATTCTCATTATTATTTCTGAAAGGACAATTCTATATCCAGCTCAAATTGAGAACTATATCATTATTTTGTATGCTTCTTTGTTAATCTTAGAAATATAAGTGGACTTTATTTTTTTAACCTGTTCACAGCTGTATCATTGCCCAAGCTACCTGTGTGACAATTCAGAGATTGTGGCCATTACCTCAGTGGCCTCAACCACTGTTCGTTTAAATGCTAATATGTACTTCAACATCACTGAAGTGCACTATAATTCTGAATGTAAACCAAACTTTTTATGCTATATCTTAATGTGAGTAAATTTTCAGTGGGAGTTTTTGCTGTTTGAAATTGCATCAATCTTCACAATGTTGTTTCTACTTCAAACAATATTTTTGGATCAGAACTGTGAGAAAAATAACTCTTCATGATGCATCAGTCTTGGATAGTCCAATTCCACCCCCAGGATTTTACTGAATTAGTACAACGCATTGCCTTCGCATGGAACATTTCTATCCTATATCGATGCATATCAAGAATTCTATTCATTCACAGAGTGCAGGGATGAGAATTTCCATTTTTCAGTGGATTTCTGCTTTTCTGTGGTTGCCAGGGTTATTTCTGAAAAATTAGAAAAATGACTTTGCACTATGGACCTGCAAGAGGGCCTAGACTGCCCCTTAGACCCCTGGCCATTAAAATTATTTTCCCTCTTTTCTGTTCTCATCCCTGAATGTGTCTGCTACAGTTGTTAAAAGGAGTGGAAACTGAACAGTAAATTATTAAGGTGCTGTGCAAAATGTTATCTACTGGGGTGTTAACTTTCATTAAGTCATTATTTGCATTAGTTTAAATTATGTCATTGCACTGCACAGTACAGGTACATACATTTCAAATGAAAATGGGAAAGGGCAAAAGTTTGTTTTGTGTGAACAGCATTTGCATGAAAATTACTTTAAAACACAAGTCTACTTCTGTCCCACTTTTCTATTCATCGATTTTACTTGTTAGATATGTTATATGAAGCAAACTTTTGCATACTTATTTATGTCTTTAGGATGCAAAACCAAAGTTCTATCAACTGTTCTCATTCTAACGCCGTATTTAACACATTACCCATGTAATACTTTTGGAATGGCAGCTGAGACACAGTAGAGTAGGAGCCACAGTGGCTCAGTGGTTATCATGCCAACTCACAACTGAAAGGGTGTGGGTTCTAATCTTATCATTGGACTAGCCTAGGTCAGCTACCACAGTGTTTCCTTAGAAAAGGCACTTTACTCCAATTGCCTTGGTACTAGATAACCTACTAGTGTTGCTGTCTCATAAAGCACCAAACAAGCACACAGTAAAGTACAATCAGTGCTGATGTAATTCCTGACAAATTTTACAATTCATTTCCATTTCCACAGTTCATTAAAAAGATATTTCAACACGATACATTAAAATTCGCATAAATACGAAGCTAAGAAATGGATAGAGGAAATGATGAGAATGGCACCTGTCAGGGTAAGAACACTTATTCGGTTGTTGGAAGAATTTGCAAAGCAGGTAAAACATGTTTGAAATAAATTAATTCTCCTAATAATAAGTGCATAATGAGGACAACATTTTAAATTCCTTTATTTCTGTAAACATTGAAATAACATTTCCCGTCTAGGAAACGCTACATCCACACTTGAAACCAAGACTTTTATTTTCTTCATTTTCAAATTCCAATCATAATGTTCATTGTTCCTCTCTCATCTGTGCCTTAGCGGAGCATTGCGAGATATAGCCGCATCTGTGTCGTAGTCTTCCACAACGTCAACTTCCTATGCTGCGTCCTCCTAAAGTCAATTGAGATTGTTTAAATATGTTAGAAAATTTAAAATATTAATTCATGACATCAAAATGGAACTCCTTGTGCGTACAGGACTCTTCATGATAACTGCAATGAATATTCACATGAATATGGTAGTTATCTGTGGATATTCGTTAACTAGCGGGATGACTATTTCTTATTCTTCAAATTAGAAATGATAGTCTTCAGGCGGAATGAGATCATACAAATTTAACATTGATTAAACATTTTGCACGAACAGTCTCCCTTTCGCTACTTCTGTTGTTCCAGTGTTTACGCGATTTTCACTCTTCATCAATGTATCAATCAAGTGAAACATGAAATTCGCTTATTCTCTACTAAGGTCGCAAATCACATACTTCAACTTTTATGCTCGACGTAGTCGCTAAATCGAAAGAAAAGAAAAACAAAGAAAGATTTGTAGACACGACTGTAGATTCTGCTCAGTAATCGTCTTGAGATGGGAAACAGTAGAAATGTTTATCATCACCCCATGCTGTTATGCAGCATCCACAGGTTAGAATTGGTTTTATGGATATTGCAGGTATGTATTTCTGTCCAAAAAGATGTGTAAAGTTGTCAATAAATCTCTAATAAACACGTGTTATTTGGAAGAGGGACGCTTAGCTCCTTTGAACTTAGATACCATTATGGACAGAGACAAATTCCTGGGCTGTTACCATGAAATGCGATTACATTTTGAATCCAGCGCTCTTTTCACGAAATGCGATTACAGTTTTAAATGAATTGTTATTCCATAGGAAACTATTGTGGTCATTCTCATTTACCAGGAGATCCTAAAATACCTTCGCTGGTTGTCATTGGTGGGATTTAGTGCCATACTTTTCTAAACTGAATATTTCAGTGGTATAGCAAATCAATTTCTACTGAAAGCAGATACAAAAAATTCAAACTTTTGCATTAAATGAAGAAACAATTCTATATAGATATATACGGTCGGTGTCAAGAACATAGCAAAGTTGTAGATGGGGTAAAGCATAGAAGAAGCCAATATTTAAAGGCTGTTTACTCATGTCAAATGAGATCTTGATCACGAACAAATTTGTTCTCCTTTGCACACCATAAAATGAATGATATCAAACCAATGGATAAATGTTTTCAATTTCCAATACAATAATCTCTTTGATATAAATTCTCAATTTGGCACATAAAACATCTGCCCAAATTTTACCAAAGTTATTGCTCCTCGCAACTGCATTCTAAAAAAAACTTTTAATGAGAGAAAAAAGAATAATAATACTGAAGCAAGAGTGAGAAACAATTAGTGACAACAGTATGTATATTTCTGTCCAAACGTCTACAATGATTTTCTTCTTAGTCATACACATGTCTAACATTTTATTGGATTACTGCTGTCCTTTTATCATGTGTATACTGTCGTTCAAATGATACATTAAAAGTGATTTTGTTTATGAAAATTAGATTCTGAATAGTTTTGGGGTGAAAACAATGTTACAAAGATACAAAAACTTAGAAATCTAATATTACACAATTATACAAATCTAATATTACACAAATATAAAAATCTGATATACATCTTGAAAAGATATCAGACATGAATTACCTGATGCAGGTGGAACACTACCCTCAACATTGTTATACTGCTTCTTAATTTAGATGGTGCTTTATCATCCATGGTGGTATAGATGCTTATTCAAGATTGACTGTTTATCTAAAAGTAAGCAACAGCAACAATGCTCAAACTGTGTTTAATGCCTTTGTGGATGCTGTCCAGAAGTATGGCCTTCCTAAGAGAGTGCGCTCAGACAAAGGTGGGGAAAAAATACATTGGTCGCAGAAAACATGTTGCAACACATGGATCCCATAAGTCGTCCATTCATTGCACGATGTAGTGTGCACAATCAAAGGTATAACATCTGTATGTAAATAAGTTCTAAGGCAGATTATCTCTTCAAACTACTTCTGTTTCTAGTCTGGGCTGTAGATATATAGGTCTTTTAGGTCCATTTTCTTTCTATATACAAAATGGCAAAAATAATAAACAGTAACCTGACCTTTAAAACTGTACCCACATTGTATTATATGGGATGCATTCTAGTTGCATTGTGTAAGCATACAAAGTTTTGTCCCTTAATCTTGAATAAATTTAATGTTTTAGAAACTAAAGGTGACGGACAATGGAGAACTTAACATTTTTAACCATGACTAAGCCATGACTCTGGCCTTATAGGCAGAACATCCAGTGTAGTAAATGACACCCTCTAATGATTTTACAAAGGTATACCAAGTTTGACCCCATAATCTCAAACAGCTTATTGGCAGGGAAAGTATGATGAAATCATAAAATTATAAGCACTGACCTTGAAGATTGCACTACTGGTGAAGTACATGACAGGGCTATTTGGCTATTGATGATGTCCAGAGATCAAGTGATGTCAATCAATCTCGAAAATTAATATTAAAAAGGGGAAGGGAAATTTTATGGAAAGACAGACATGTATATTATATCCTCTCTACAAACTTTAAGAAAAAAGCTGGGGATATCATATACATTCAAGCCTAAAATCCATTAAAAAAATTCCTTGTAACTAGAATGACTAGTTAATTCAAAAATTTACAGTCCAGCTGAATCTTCACTAGTCCTTCCAACTAAACAATATCAAACATCTAGATTAAATATCACAATCAGTCATAATTCAGAAATACAAACCTTATGTTGAGAAATACAAACATTACTTGAAAATGTTCATGAGAAGAATGTGTTTGCAAGAAAAACAATAACTGGTTCTCCAGTAATTGACTGTTTAAAAAGGCATAAACAAATAATTTTATGAGAAAAAGACAAAGACATCATTCATGCTGGTCATTACACATCGTAACGCCTTAAATCAGGCAGGACATGTTGTATCTCTCATTCTAGCGGAATAGTCATTGTGTGGATTTTCACAACAAATATGAACATTTGATTATAATGTGTCTCCATGATACTAATTCTTTAAAGATGGAATGGTTAATAATAATATGGTTTTTAATGGCCAAGGTGCCATATTGGCTGTTTGACAAGTTCATAAGTCTGATTTACAGTCTTCTAGTCAGAGTTTCCTCTGACCTTTGCTAGCCCATTTTAGATATTCTGACATTTATGTTGGGATGTGAGATCAGAACTTGCTGTTGAAAAGCTGGTAATGGCTGAAACTGCATGGTGTCAGCTTACTACTTGGACTGGCAAACTTAAATGACCTTATACCAAGCTCTAATCACATCAAATTGATAGGTGGATTTAATTTATAAGAAACTTAGAGTATAACATTCATTATGCCTTTATGTGTTTGTGAATTGGATTTGTAATGTAGCCTTAAAAATTGGAATCATATAGTTATGATGTCTATAGTGTGGCAGTTTATCATGACGTTTAGCACTGGGGCATCATTCTCCACCCAGTCACATTATTCTGACACCAGGCCAACCAGTCCTAACACTAACCTCTTAACGCCGAGAGCAACTGAGGCAGCTGCCAGTACCATTCTTTTAAGTCTTTGGGATGACCTTGCCAGGGTTCAAATCTGCAATCTCTCGCATCTGAGGCAGACACTCTAACCACTTGGCCCAACGAAGTGGTCCCCGTTATGTCTTTAATTCAGTGACAGATTCATCAGGCGGAATGTAACTGTAAATGTAGTTCTTGTTAGTATCACATGACTACCAAGGTTGCTGCAACAGTGACAGGTATCTGGTGGTGGTTCTCGGAATAAATATGTTGAAAACTATACATCTTTTGGGGGGGGGGGTAAAAAGTTATGTGACTTTCATTTAATATTTTCCACATCTCTGATGAATCATTTGAAAGGGGTTTTTGTTGGTACCACAGGATAATTGCACCTCTTATGTCATGGATATGTAGGTTGCGAGATTTGCTTAGTTGTGTGACTAGCAATGAGAACCCGGTCAGATTTCATCAATGCAATACTTCAGTCTTGTATTTTAACAAATTAAAGACCTAACAAATGTTATACTTTCAATTTATTAGAGATAACTCATTTTTCTATTGATTTCATGTGGGTAGGGGTCATGTAAGGTTGTTAAAGTTTGTCAGACCCAGTAGTAAGTGACTGACCTAAAACCACAGATATGTCAAAATGTCCAAAGTGGAGTAGGAAAGGTCAAAGGAAACTTGAACTAAGTCTTTGACATACAAATTTGCCATAGAAATCTAACAAAATACCTCAAGATTTAAACAGCTTCAATTTTTAAATATTATCTGTACAATCCTCATTTATTCTGAACAAGGAGATTTATCTGATTAGCTCAGAGAGAACTTGGACATCGTCCGATCATTATGATTTTAAAAAATTATGCATGATAGTGTAAATATTTGTTTCTTTCAGAATAGAGCGGCTATGGAGGGAGCTGTGGAGTGGCTGCGCTGCAGCTTACTACCAGCTTTTCTTCCACATGGAAGATCTTGGAATCTTCCAAATAGAGAATGAATTACACTGATTCAGCACTTGCATCACAAACTAACAGTTATCATGTACATTAGGCTCCACCATCTCCACTAAGAAACTTGAATTAAAAATCGTAGTTGATGTTGTCTATATTTTCCCTAATAGCAAAAAATTTAGACAGAATATGGTACGATTTTAAATTTGTAATGTATCAAGGAATTAAATCATTCTAAGTTAGATTTTAATTACACCAGTTAAACACTTTCAGAGATAGAAGGTGGAGAGCGATTCATTGTGTATCGGACGCTGACTGTAATGTTCTGAGAGTGACACAATGAGGATGCCTCTAGCTTTAACCCCATAGAGAGTCAGGGGGTTTACAAACGCCCATTTATATCCCATGAAATCAAAATAGAACTCTGGCAGAAGTACATGTATTTCGATACTATGACATTCCAAACCCATATGAGGCTACAATCATGTATAAGAAAGACTCAACAAATTTCTCATAATCCTGATTTGCCACTGTACTATAGAGAGTAATGGATGGAGCACAGGTGTTAACAGTTGTAAGCTTCTTGAGTGTGTGATCAAATTCTATTATGCCAGATGCTATATTGACTGGCAAGGAAGTGCTACCAACAAGCGACTGCAACAGATGGCCCATGCTTATTTGAACATCTTCCTCTCTTCCATCATCTAAATTCAGTCAGGTTTATCTGATATTCCCACCTCCATAAATAAATTGTTATTGGTACTGGCATTAACAAGTTACCACAGGCATAAATTCTATCTTATGTTCTTAGTAAACAACTCCCACCCACCATTATATATGTAAATGACAATGGATAACTGTGTAAACAAGTGTATCAAATGAAAAATTCTAAAATATGCACAATTCATAGGATATGCAAATATTTAATTTGTTAATATTTCCATATTTACATGCATGAATAAACTTTGTGTACTTCATACATACTATTTATTGCACAAGAAAGAAAGCGTCCCATGAGGGTGCATAGACTTAAAATGATCTTTAGTATGTAAATTAGTACTAGCATTATGTTGCATAATATTTGAGTGTACAAAATTACATGGTACTTTATGCAACTCTGTAACATAAGAGGAGAACCAAGGAGTGTATGTTGTCTGTGGATGATTATTGTTTCATATATTCATTACTTACATTCCACATTTCTCAGCAGCTGATGAAAGTTATACACTAAAATTTCTTCAATCCTTTTCCTTTTCATTCTTCAAGTACACAGGGACAAAGAAATCCATTACATCTGCTGCAGTTGGCAACATACTGCATTTCAGATACAATGGAAATGTTTTCATGATATTCAGTACATCAAGCAGTTACAAGCCTGTAATGATAACATTTTTACAATTAATAGTCAGTTTTCACTTTGTAATTTCAGTGTCTTTATTACAGTTTCATCTGGACAAGATACTGTGGTACTCAGTAAAAAATAATGCTAGCATAACTGATAGTCTCCATGTATGAGTGTTATTATAGATACGATGGAATAATGGTTGGAAGGAATTACATATTTTCAATCACATAGCTACACAGTGTCAATTAACATTTTCAGGGCAGATTGATTAT